>SAYR01022745.1:0-37094 GCA_004382745.1 Argopecten irradians irradians | reverse complement strand
GTCACCTTCATCAGACACATGACTAGTACAATGTGTACACGGTCACCTTCATCAGACACATGACTAGTACAATGTGTTCACGGTCATCTTCATCAGACACATGACTAATACAATGTGTACACTGTCACCTTCATCAGACAGATGACTAGTACAATGTGTACACGGTCACCTTCATCAGACAGATGACTAGTATGATGTGTACACAGTCACCTTTATCAGACAGATGACTAGTATAATGTGTACACAGTCACCTTCATCAGACAGATGACTAGTACAATGTGTACACGGTCACCTTCATCAGACAGATGACTAGTACGATGTGCGATGTGTACACCGTCACCTTCATCAGACAGATGACTAGTGCGATTTGTACACCGTCACCTTCATCAGACAAATGACTAGTACGATGTGTACACCGTCACCTTTATCAGACAGATGACTAGTATGATTGTACCCAGTCACCTTCATCAGACAGAAGACTAGTATGATGTACGTGTTCACGGTCACCTTCATCAGACAGATAACTAGTGTGATGTGTACACTGTCACCTTCATCAGACAGATGACTAGTAGGATGTGACACTGTCAATTTCATCTGACAGATTACCAACAACTACAATGCTATACATATGATTGTGTAATCAGCAACGCCAAAATCGACATAGAGCTTGAATCTTTGACTTTCATTTGGAAGACACGTCAGAACACATTTTTTTCTACATCATCTATGTGACTTTGTTTTTACACCTTTGTGTAACTATACTAATATATGATATCATAAGATATTACATGCCCTAAATTGTCAGCCTGCAGTGTCTCCTAGAATTTGGCAAATGTTAGTACCAGGGAAGTCAGCAGAAAATTCTAAACGAACATGTAAACATTAGCCAGATGATAGTATGTACAGACCTGTAAGGATTGTGAGAGTCTAACAAAGTCCTGCTGAACTGTTTCACTGTTATCTAAGTCCACTTGTAAGGATGCCACTTTGTTCTTATACATATTTATATCAGTCTCCAGCTTTGTCTGAAAACAAAAACAACTCATATGTCACTCAAAACTTAAAGGCCCACTATACCTTTTCAAAGAAAAAAAAGTTTCTTAAAAACAATAATAACATAAGGAAATATATATCTATGGCATAAGATGGGGTAACAATACGAAACAAATAAAAGATTTCCTGCATAAGCTATATTAACAGTGAAGATTTGCCGTCTGGCACAGTAGTAGTCAACTAACTCTTGGTAATTAGAATGACGGCTGGAAACATGATACGACACTCGTTACGACAATTGACCATTAATTTATCTAAATTTAATTGTTCAGAAGGTGATAAGAGCTGTAGTATTAACGGTGAGCTGATAACTTTTGCGACTTAACAAAATAATCAATCTTGTTTTACATTCCAATTTTAGCAAGAGATCCCAGTGGGATCTCTGCGCCCATCAAAGAATAATCTATATCTGACAATAGACATCGTCTGAGACCCACGGGTGATCACACTACACTATGCTACACTTATCACCAGTGGGACAGCTCCAACTCAGAGTTTTAGCATTGACGTTATCCTTAAAACTTGGCATTTATCTTAAACCAATCAACTAACTTTGATTTATGACATATGAACAGTCTAGATTTATAATAGCTAAATTTCATTCTGTATGCATATTCTGATAGACTAACTTTGCCTTCTGATATCTGTACAATTTATAGACCAGCTGTTAGAGTTTGAGAGAACTGTATATGACAGACTTACCCTAGCTGATAGAGTTTGAGAGAACTGTATATGACAGACTTACCCTAGCTGTTAGAGTTTGAGAGAACTGTATATGACAGACTTTCCCTAGCTGTTAGAGTTTGAGAGAACTGTATATGACAGACTTACCCTAGCTGTAAGAGTTTGAGAGAACTGTATATGACAGACTTACCCTAGCTGTTAGAGTTTGAGATAACTGTATATGCCAGACTTTCCCTAGCTGTTAGAGTTTTAGAGAACAGTATATGACAGACTTACCCGTGCCTCTGACTGCTGTTGAACCTGCCGCTGTAATTCCTGTATCACCTGTTTAGACTTGGACTGTATACTTTTCAGACTTTGTTCTGATTCCCGTAGCTTGGTTTCCATCTCTGCTCTCACTGCTGACTCTCGCTCTAGCTCAGAGTTTAGACTGTCTTGTACAACTGCAAACAGAATGTTCAATATACTAACCTACAAGTTTCTTAAACAAGTAAACGATAGTATTGCATGTTCATTTTCCATCAACATTTTTCGACTTTATACTACTTTCATTTCAATATTAAAACAGAAAACTGAATGGAAATTCCTATCAATAAATATTATGTAGATGGTTATTTGTAGAGAAAACTTTTGTGAATTTACCGGTACTTGGATCACAAAACAATAACAATAACAATGCAAATGGCCACAATTCATCCAATTTTCAAATATATCTTGTTTCCAGAATATCCAATACCATTGAGAAGTTAAACAAGTGACTTAATTATAGCTCTATGATCTCAAGCTAGAGAGATAATAAGGAGCAGTCTTCTTTGAGACTTTACTTGTGAGATGTGACTTCCATACTAGACCACATTATAAAGTGTTCCTCAGTGTGGTGATGTTCCTACTATAGCCTACCCAGTTTCTCCTGCAGTGCCTGAATGTCCTGCGTTAGCGTCTCCTCAATATTATTTTTCTCCTGTTGCTCCGCAAGCACTTGGTCCTTCAGGAACATGATTTCTCCTTTCAGTGTATCTTCTGTGTGCTCCTTCGCCACCTTAGCCTGTATAATCTCTTCACGGTATTTCAGAAGTAGCAACTGCATCTCCTACAAGTAGGGAAACACACATGTGTAAACAATAAACATATAAGCTATAATTTACCGAGGCATTTGGAAACAAGAACTCTTGATAAAATTTAGTATTTTGACATTAGAAATGAAGGAAATGAAATTAAAAACTTTATATTTAGAGGCTTATTATTGCCTAAAATCACAGAAATGATTTTAAATGTATCACTAGAAAACTGACATCTGTCAGAAGGGCCCTGCTCTCATCTTAGGAGCAACTGACACAACTTTTAATAACTTCAACCACCACAACAGTCATCTTGGGTTTCCAGTCTCCTTCAAAACTTTGATCTTGGTATTCAGTGTGACAAAGATGTATACCAATTTTCACTGAAATCAGTCTAACACAACATTTAGATTTCAACACTTTAGGAGCCAGAGTGGACATAATGAATTTCTCAAAAAACAAATTCAAACCTGTATTGTACATATTTGTATCATCACCTATTACCATGTGGAAACTGAAATGATAGGCCTATGGCAAAGTCTTCGAAAAACATCAGTGAAAACCAATTGTGGATGGAGAGACAGACAGATAGACATTACGACAATGACCAAAATATAGGTCAGAGTGACCTAGTTTACCACAATATAGGTCAGAGTAGGGCTGAAACGATTAGTAATTTTTGTATTCGATTAATCGGTCACATGTAATCGATTACTAATCGATTAATCGTTTGAATTGAAGGCAACTATATTGTTTCACTACTGACTACTGAAAACGTCTGCCATGTTTTGTTATCAACTAATAATAACACCTACCGTATAATATGACAGAGGACATGCCTTATATAATATAAGCCTACCAACAAATAAGAATAGATTTATTGACAAAACAAACGTATTTTATCCCAAATAAGCTCTGAATTCCGTTCCTGTATTGTCTTCCGTAACATCGTTTAAATCAAGTCTGCTAACCCGCTGTTTTGACGTGACCTTCACACGTACGACTAATCAACCAAATCCGGATCGCCACGGAGCAACATGACCAAATTTTCGTCAATGAACTTTTTTATTTCCGTGATCAAAAAAATAAAATAAATCAACAACTCTTATATTCAATTAGAATATGAACAAAAACATTCTTTTTATATGATAAACACATGCAATAGTAAAATTTAAATGTTCAAGATTACTGCTCCTTCCCCTCCCGAGCGTCCCGGCGGCGATTAGGCCTCCGTGACGTAACAACATGGAGTCGATCGCTAGTGAAAATTGGCGAACAGCATGATGCAAGCTTTCTCATGACATCCACTTTTTCATTGATTAATGACTTTAACTTCCACAGAGACATAATTCAACAAGTATTTCTCACATCATATATGCTTTGTTGAGTTCAAAACATGTACATAAAGAGATGAAACTCCAGTAGCAATGGCTTACTCAGAAATCCATGATCTGTCAACGTGTTTAGTCAGCTTACAATGCACTGGCTATGCATGTTACGATTAACGATTAATAAAATCTTTAAGCGATTATCAGCAATTAGCTTCATTAATCTAATCGCCTCCGATTATTCGACTAATCATTTCAGCCCTAGGTCAGAGTGACCTATTTTACCAAAATATAGGTCAGAATGACCTAGTTTTGCTAGCCTACCTCTAGACTAGAGGGAAGGTTAATATCTTCGTTCTGTAGTTGTTGAGCTGTTTTGGAATGTTTACCGATCAATGAATCGTTCTCTGTTTGTAGTCTGTTTAACTGTAAAATAAATAAAAAAATGAATTTATGTTAAAACTAATTTTTTTCACAAGAAATGGAGACATGTTGTATTTTATACAGTATCAATAAGATGGAACTTTCAGATATTGGATCTGTTATTTCTTTACGTAATACAAATTAACTGTTTAGTCATAATTGACTGTGTGACTCACCTCTTTATGAACCTGTTCCCTTGACTCTGTTAATGTTTTCTGTAATGACATTGTAATATATACCACATACCAACATATTTTCTCTGCTATAAACAAAGTTTGCTGATTCTGAATCTTCTTTTACTGAAATGCTTTCCTATTTATAATTTCTTTGATGTAATGGATAACTGATGAGGCCAGCACACAACTTCGTAAATCACATATATCATTTAATGGAAAGCATTTGTCATTGATCATGATTTATACCAATTATTATAATTACTTTTAAACATTTGATTATTGTCCGACTTTGGTGTGACTATACTTATGACAGAAGAGGTGTACCAGTTGGTCCTGTAGCTCCAGCTGAGACTGTGTGTACTGTTGTCGACTTTCTGTGATAAACCTTTCACACTGCTGAACCTGGGTAATTAGACTAGATATCTGAAACAGAATCCAAGTACTGTAAGCACTGGGGGCATTTTTCAAATTCATGCAACAGAAACAGTAACAGATTTACAACAGAGTACATCTGCATATGTAGGAGATATTTGCTAGGTTAAAATCTTGTGAATGTCTGGGTAAAAAATACTTGTTCATGTAGTGCATTGGATCACGTATAAAGTTTTGTTGGACAAAATCTTTACTTATAAAAACATATTCTTGCAATAATGTATTTTATGCAAAAAAAAGGTGAAAGAAGTTTCCTCATGCAGCATATTCTTATTTCCCTGAAAATCATTAGATAGAAGGCAGAATTCTAAAGGCATGAAAATGTTTTAAAATTTGAATGTTAGTCATTATACATTAGTTTTTTTTAAATAATTTCCAAATTTATTTTTTAACAATTCCACCACCTTGTAATTTAAACCAGTAATGCCAAAATTTCAAACAAATGATAGGTAACTTCTTTAACTTGTCCCATTGTTCAAAATAAAATATTCATAACAAATTGGCATTTTAACTGTCTATACATATTCTAGTGACCTTTATTCATTACCTTCAATGTCAAACTTTGTCAAATGATCGTTTTCAAATATCTTTTTACCTGTTTCTCAGCCTCCTCTGCGGAGGACTTTAAACTGTCCTCCAGTTCGGAGATATATTTTTTCTGGTTTTCTGTGATTTGTTTCTCTGCCTTGAGCTGTCGATCTAAAGAGTTGGCCTTAACCTGTTCCTCTTTTGACTCTTCCTGAACACCCTGAAGCTGAGCTTCGTAATTATTGCACATATCACAAGGCCGGCCTAATTTTTCTCTAGCTTCCTGTAGCTGTAATAAGAGATACCCATAAAGTCATGGTCACAAATTCTACTTTGAAATAAAGATCAATGAGAAATTTATAGTCTTCATTTCTAGGAATCATTTAGTAGCCTTTAATACATGGTAACAAATCACTACACACTATATAAAGTATTTCACTACATTCTACTATATCCAGAATTTTAGAAGATTTTTGAAGTTTTAGCCTATTTGACCTTTTTTGGACCAGCCCCTCTGCCCCAAGGGGGTCGGCCAGGACCAATGTGGATATGATATTAAAATGCTATCTCAGAATAATAATTCTAACCAAGTTTGACTCATTTCCTATGAAAATTGAGCAAAAAATGCTCATTAATGTGTTTTTCCTATATAAACTATAGTAAACTTGACCCCCTCCCCAGGGGGAAACGTGTGACCCAAGGGTCATATAATTAACAATTTTTGTAAAGGACCTTAAGACCTTTCTATTTATGAAAAGTATTTGATTCTACCATTTCCAGAATTTCAGAAAAAGATTTTCGAAGTTTTAGCATATTTGACCCCCTTTTGACCCCGCCCCTAAGGCCCCTGGGGGTCAGTCATAGAAAATTTGTTAATAGGATTAAATGGCCATCTCATACTGATAATTCTGACAACATTTGACTAATTTCCTATTACAAAAGACCAAATAATGCGCAAAAATGTGTTTTCCCAATATAAACTATAGTAAACTTAACCCCCTCCCCAGGGGGAAACTAGAGACCCCAGGGTCATATAATTCACAATTTTTGTAAAGGACCTTAAGACCTTTCTATCTATGAAAAGTATTTGATTCTACCACATCTGTAAGTAGAGAAGAAGATTTTTGAAATTTTACCCCTTTTGGCCCCTCCCACAGCCCCCTGGGGGGTGGGGACCATATAATTCACAATTTTGATTGGCCTTAAGCCTTAGGAGGTTTGTGCAAAATTTCTTTGAAATTGCTTCAGCAGTTTTGGAGAAGAAGTCGAAAATGTAAATTGTTTACGGACATACGTCGCACGACGCACGACGACGGACAAATGGCAATTAGAATAGGTCACTTGAGACTTCGTCTCAGGTGACCTAAACAGCAATCAATTACAGCTAATCTCATAGAGACCAAAGCTGTCACATAAAGCTTACATCCAAAATAATCGGCATACTTTTAAGAGTACAATATAACTTGTTGAAATTGGCTCTTGTCTAACCCGGATCCCTGAGTATTCTGGCATAAATTGTATGACATTTCCTTCTTAATTTATAGTGATTAAAGCTTGCATGATCTGTAAACCGGGCTATACCAACTAAATATCCTGGCCTAAGTGACATATAGACAATCTACACTGTAATATTAATCATAAAACACTGTTAAAGGTGTCCATCAATTTCTCATTGTTTACAGGCTGTAGGTATCTACCTGTTGTTGTAGTAGGTCCCACTCCTTCTGACTGACCAGCCTCCGGCCGTCGGTCAGTGCTGACCGCTCGTTTTTATGTTTGGCGCTGGCCAGTAGTGTTTGTCTTGCTTCAAAATCTGGAGTTGGATCTGTTAACACCAATCATAAATCATATTAGGACAACAAATAAATTAAACATAATTTATTTATCTCTACAAAAGACTAAATTCATGTTATTTTAAAATGACATCATGAAAGATTGATAACACAACACCTACACATTTAATCTTGTGTAATTTCAATATTATACTGGAAATTTAGCTAGTTAGAATTCTGTTTTATGTCACATGAAGTAATAATTTATAAAAGGGGTTGGACATTGTGGTGTCCTACATCCTTATCACTCCAGGGGTTACTATCACTGTCATTATATCCATCCCTGGACCATGCTCAATACTCCAGGGGTTACTACCATTGTCATTTTATCCACCCTCTGGACCATGCTAAATACTCCAGGGGTTACTATCACTGTTGTTATATCCACCCCTTGAACTATATCATAGCAACACTGAAGGTCCTGCGTGCAACAACAGATGAGACCAGTAGTTTGGTCCATTCATGTACATGTACATCAATTTAAGGTACACAATACGACAATGAAGTTGGGCATCACTCTCGAGCTAGCTCTATAACCTTCAAAGAAAGTCTCTGTTGGTCTGTGATTGGTTAGCTATTTGTTTCTCCTGATCGAAATGCCATTGAGGTTTACTATGAAATAACTCATGGGTGGATAACGACAGTGATAGTTACCTATCGAAAAGTGAGGATAGGGGTATCATGACTGAAAGTAATAATGTAATTTCAACAAATAACATCTGTACAGTGACTGTAGTATATTAATTTCCTAAATTGTACGTGTGATCGCCCACTTTTGAGCCTCTACAAATAACATCTGTACAGTGACTGTAGTATATTAATTTCCTAAAATATACCTGTGATCGCCCGTTTTTGAGCCTCTGACAATGATGGCAGATTGAGAGTTTTTTCTGGACTGATCTGGACCCGAATCCCATCAATCTCTGATCGGTCAACCTCAGCAACCTTAGCATCAAGGAAACTGTCACCTCCCTGACTGGTATCTGCTAAATCTGGGTCAGATGAAGAATTTCCAGTGAGAAGTAGGTCACTGTCGCCTGATTGTCCTTGAGATTTCTGAAGTCTTACAGCTTTGTGTTTCTAAAACAATTACAAGAATCAAAATAAGAATGGGTGTCTTTCTTTCTTTGAATTAAAATGTACTGCAGTTACATGTATCTGTAGTTATAAATGTATAATGGTGATATTTCTGCTCAGAAGATATGGATTTAAGATGTTACAAATTGTGATTCATGTTTATGTATCATCATTTCGGCATGTCCATTCCAAATTACATCTAGTTACATATCAGTAAAATAACACCTGATTTCGCAATCATCTCTGTATAAACATCATTTGTTAAATAAGACCACTTTTGGTCTCAAGTTCCCAAATTAACACAACTTGTAGTGTGAAAAAATACCATCTGACTATAAAGACAATATTTTCTTTGTCCATGGGTGATTTCTATAGGCAGGTTTAAAAAAAGTTGGTGGACATTAATAAAAGATTCCCTGTGAATTTTCAGTGTTTTGGGACTAAAGAGTTTTACCTCGGTTGCCTCTCCAGCTTTTTTCAATGCCTCTGAAATAAAGCAAGGACACAATCATGTAGGTAAACTTGAACTCATGAAATCAAAGTCAAAATACAAATTTGAGAAGGTGACTTTGGCAAAGAAAGTTTACAATCTAATATTAAATAATATTAAAACAATACTAAACTTGTTAAATCTATAATTGTCACAAATTATTTACATGAATGTAACTTAAAATACAATTCTATCATCAAAACAAATCAACGATAAGCTTCAAATTTCACAACATTATAGACCATATATTACGATAATCATTAAGAAAATAAAGAAATTGTCTGTACCTGTCCGTCGTCTTTCCTCCTGTTCGCGCTGCTGTTTCAGCTGAAGTTCCTTGAGACCTTTGACCTTCTTTTCTTGAGCCTCACGTTCAAGATCTTTCTGTTGCAGCTCTGTTAAACGAAATCAGAATTAAACCTTCTTTATGTGCCTCCTCTCACAATTTTACATAGCTTCTCTCTCAATTTTTTTTATATTTTCTCTCACAATTTTATGTGGCTTCTCTCACAATTTTTTATATTTTCTCTTACAATTTTATATAGCGTCTCTCACAATTTTATATAGCTTTGTATAGCTTCTCTCACAATTTTACATAGCTTTGTATAGCTTCTCTCACAATTTTACATAGCTTTGTATAGCTTCTCTCACAATTTTATATAGCGTCTCTCACAATTTTACATAGCTTTGTATAGCTTCTCTCACAATTTTATATAGCGTCTCACAATTTTACATAGCTTTGTATAGCTTCTCTCTCAATTTTATATAGCGTCTCTCACAATTTTACATAGCTTTGTATAGCTTCTCTCACAATTTTTATTATCGTCTCTCACAATTTTACATAGCTTTGTATAGCTTCTCTCACAATTTTATATAGCTTCTCTCACAATTTTATATAGCTTCTTTCACAATTTTAAATGTTTCCTCCTACACCTACTTTATCTCCACGAATCTTAGTGAACTTGTTTGAAATTGGAACAGAGAAATTCAGAAGCTGTGAATCGAAAGAAATTTCACAAATACCCATCTATTAGTTTGCCAAACATCATCCCCACCCTTATCCCATCTCCCCACTCCACTCAGCCCCTCCCCAGGGCTGATAGGTACCAGCAATCTGTCGTTGCTGTTCTGCGGACAGAACACTCTCCATCCTTTGGAGATCCATCATCATGAGTCGCTGAGATTCAAGGAATTGGTCGTTTGCCATCTGCCATGTCTGTTTCAGGTCTTCATGGGCCTTCTTCTCCTCATCCAAAATACCACATACTGAAATAGAAATAAACGTATGAAAATTTTACAAATATATAACATTGAATGGAGATGGATTAGTACAATTGTCACATGTGTAAATAAATTCCTGATTGGAACCCAATCATTCATGTGTTGATATGAAACAAAATATTGTAGAGTGGTTAAATTTTGGTGATGGATTATTTTTGCTATGACTTGTATTCACATTTTCATTTATATCTCCAAAACGTTAACACTAGTGAAATAATCAGAAATTCATTGACAAAGAAATATAATGTTATATAAATCTAAGGATCAGTAGGAATCAGTGAAATGCAAAATTAACCTCCGCAAACATTTCCTGTTTACATATGTACATGTATATAGAAAACTGGATTATTCTTACTCTATTGCGTAATTTCAGTTTGAGCGCAAGTTCAAATGTTACATAAATAATTTGCATCAATCAAATAATTTTAAAAGTGGTTTAAATAACTCATAACAATTATCTGGTATGGCTATTTTTGAACTTACCATCTTCAAGTTCAACACGAAGTTTGTCTGCGTCTTCAGCAAACACATTTTTCTGCGTAGTTAAGACAGCAACAAACATCTCTAAGTCTTTACGTGATGATTTCTCTGTCCGTAGATAATGTAAAAGCTCCTTAATCTGAAAACCAATCATTATGTAGCATTAGTTTTTATCTCTACCTTACAGTGCCATGTGTATGGTGGCTGATTTATGCCATTCTCATCCAACAAGAAAAGACACAAGTGATGTACACTTATCAGCACCTTTAATTTTCCTCTTTTCCCCTTGAAAATATTGTCTTTTTGCCCCGAAAAGACAAAAAGACAAGATTTTTTATGGCCAAAGGATGAAAATTAAAGGCACTTATAAGCGTTCAGCAATTTCATCTTTTCATGTTTTATTTTTCGTCTTTTCATCTCAAAAACACAAGATACGGAAATGGTTCATTTTCGTCTTTTCGGGGCAAAAAGACAAAATGGCACAAATTAGCCACCGTATATGTGTGATTGTGGGTTTATCTGATAGCTCTGGGCCTTGTGAGCATGATATGTGAATGGTGAACTATCCATTTTTAGTAGATGATAGCTACATACATGAGACAAAGCATTTAAGGCCCAAACAGACAACTACAATTCTACAACAGTACAGACCAGTCCGTTAGTATCAGTTACTGTATCAGTCCGTTGGTATCAGGTACTGTATTAGTCCGTTGGTATCAGGTACTGTATCAGTCCGTTGGTATCAGGTACTGTATCAGTCAGTTGGTATCAGGCACTGTATCAGTCCGTTGGTATCAGGTACTGTATCAGTCCGTTGGTATCAGGTACTGTATCAGTCCGTTGGTATCAGGTACTGTATCAGTCCGTTGGTATCAGGTACTGTATCAGTCCGTTGGTATCAGGTACTGTATCAGTCCGTTGGTATCAGGTACTGTATCAGTCCGTTGGTATCAGGTACTGTATCAGTCCGTTGGTATCAGGTACTGTATCAGTCCGTTGGTATCAGGTACTGTATCAGTCCGTTGGTATCAGGTACTGTATCAGTCCGTTGGTATCAGGTACTGTATCAGTCCGTTGGTATCAGGTACTGTATCAGTCCGTTGGTATCAGGTACTGTATCAGTCCGTTGGTATCAGGTACTGTATCAGTCCGTTGGTATCAGGTACTGTATCAGTCCGTTGGTATCAGGTACTGTATCAGTCCGTTGGTATCAGGTACTGTATCAGTCCGTTGGTATCAGGTACTGTATCAGTCCGTTGGTATCAGGTACTGTATCAGTCCGTTGGTATCAGGTACTGTATCAGTCCGTTGGTATCAGGTACTGTATCAGTCCGTTGGTATCAGGTACTGTATCAGTCCGTTGGTATCAGGTACTGTATCAGTCCGTTGGTATCAGGTACTGTATCAGTCCGTTGGTATCAGGTACTGTATCAGTCCGTTGGTATCAGGTACTGTATCAGTCCGTTGGTATCAGGTACTGTATCAGTCCGTTGGTATCAGGTACTGTATCAGTCCGTTGGTATCAGGTACTGTATCAGTCCGTTGGTATCAGGTACTGTATCAGTCCGTTGGTATCAGGTACTGTATCAGTCCGTTGGTATCAGGTACTGTATCAGTCCGTTGGTATCAGGCACTGTATCAGTCCGTTGGTATCAGGTACTGTATCAGTCCGTTGGTATCAGGCACTGTATCAGTCCATTGGTATCAGGTACTGTATCAGTCCGTTGGTATCAGTTACTGTATCAGTCCATTGGTATCAGGTACTGTATCAGTCCATTGGTATCAGGTACTGTATCAGTCCGTTGGTATCAGGTACTGTATCAGTCCGTTGGTATCAGGTACTGTATCAGTCAGTTGGTATCAGGTACTGTATCAGTCCGTTGGTATCAGGTACTGTATCAGTCCGTTGGTATCAGGTACTGTATAGCTAGTTATTTCCACACATATGATATTTTGGTTATTCAATGGGTCATTGCTTTGATCACAGAAATCCTATATGTGGAATATTCAGATGAGGTTGATTCATACATACCCTTAAAGCCATATGACAAAAATCAAAGCAGTTGAAATTTAATTTAAAACTTCTAATCTTTAGTTTGATCCATATATAAAAAGCTGACTATACAGTATAATCAAATACAATTAAATGTTGAAAACTATGATAGATTTAATAAATTCCGTCATCAGATAGCACAGCTTTCATGTCATTATACACAGTAAATATACATACCCTCTCTTCTGGGTCGCGGACTTGGTCCATATCAGGGAGAGATTGAGTATCTGGTGTCATCTGTCGGTGACTCGGGCTCATCCCACCGACTGGTGACTGCTAAAAAACATGATTTCACATAAGGTTGGCTTAGAGAATACAAATGTGGGTAGTCTTCACAAATAAGAAAGATTTCTATACATATTACATGTAAACTTGACAATTCATGCGATGGGAATGACAATTGTTATTTGATCGAAAAAAAATGACATAAATATATCAACCTCCTTTAAAAATAACATTTCTTCTAATAATTAGAATTTTATCTTAAGATTTACAAATATTAGTTTTCATAATTTGACTTTTTTTAATACTGGTTTTGAACATCCGCCGCCTATACCAACATAAATTTCTTTCCTTATTTACAGATTGTAGATCTTATTATTAATCTACTTTACACATACTTTATTTCCTATTTCTAATTTTCCCGTCTGTCTTTTTTAACAAACATAAGCTTCCTTTACCTGGAGGTTCTGTATCTTAAGCTTGTCCTCAGCCTCCTTTAACTTTGCCTTTAACGACTTGACCTCATCCTCTAGCGGCATCACAACTGATTTAAGGATCTCTGCATCAGCTTGGGCCTGTAGGAAAAATAATTCTATGTTACTGTCAGTATATAACATGTGATTTACCATTTGTAATGTGTACCTTGGCAACAGTAATCTATTTATTTATACACCATGGAATCACTATAGTTATCACAACTATCACAATCAGGTCATAAATCCTGTGCCACGTTTCAATACATAACCTTCAATCCTATGCCATTCATCTTTAATGTTTAATGATAACATGCATATTTCAGTGGTACATAATATGATCTTCTTTTGAAATGTCAAAAGACTTGCACTGAAATATGATTTTCTGAGACAAATTTTCTCATACTATTAACACATACTGTATAACTTGTCCAAACCCTAGCTAGCTCTTGTCTAATTCAGATCCCGGCGTATTTTTATAGCATCTTCCTTCTTAATTTATAGTACAATAATTAAAACCTGTATAATCTGGACAAAGGCTTTTGTTGGTCCAATTAATATCCTGTTTAGACAAATTACACTAACAAAAATTGCAAATAGAATAAAAGCAAAAAGTTGACGATTATAGTTACTTGATGCTTTAATCTCTACTATGCTTTAAGGTATCGTACCTTTTTCATGCTCTCCTCGAGACTTTCGTGTTCCGATAGAGTGGCGGATGTGGAGTGTTGACCCACACTGACCAGCTTCAGCTGTTTGGCCACGGTACTCAGGAATCCTTCACCACCACTGTAACATACACGATACAGTTATTTATCATTCTCAACATTTTCCTCTCACCAGATGGAAGTTTGAGAGGTAGCAGCGTAACATCTTTAATTAGTCAAATATATAATCAGGGAAGATTATCTGTTGTATACAAAAACAAAATACATTGGCAACACAGATGAAATGAAGCAGTTACATGAACGTTTTCATCAGTGTGAACAGGCCATAGGGGAGATAACTCCAACACAACAAAGACTTCTAATGAGATTACAGAGATACCAACTCCAAGTAACATTACAACAGAATAAATCTGTCTCAACACTAGCCTGTCCTGTCCACCACCATATAGTTTATTCCTCAGGTCCTGTAGCTCCTCTTCATAGTTCTCTGTTAGTTCCTGAAGCTTCTCTCGCTCTGTCTCATACTTTAGAGCGGTATTCCTGGAAGCTTCGTTAGCTACCTCTATCAGGGAGAAACCATTCAATATTATCAAACAATCTTACACCAATCTCTAACATCTGATAATATAGGGTGAATAATAATAATAGAAGGGAGATAATTAGTCTTTAAAAAAAAATTGTCATTTTAAAGTGACAGTAAAGTTTCTGGCTCAAAAAACTTATTTGGCAAGAGAAATTTCACTTTCCATTGACAAAAATTCTGGTGACTGGATTTCATTATAAGCTGGTATGAAGCCTGATCATTTATAGGGTATCATGACTCTGTGGCATTTTTTAATTTTTAGATTATTTCAACATATACACACTTTGAAACTAGTATTCAGTTACATTATATGCTCTATATACAGTTTTTACCTTTCATAAGATGTTGTAGGGATGCAACCTCCTGCTGACATTGTTCGTGTATTGATGCAATCTCGTCCTGTTTGTTAGATTCAGAATATGCCACAGCTGTCTTGATACTTTCAAGTTCACCTTTGACCTTGTCTAAATCTTCCTGGAGCTTTTTAGCAATGTTCCGAGATTCAGTGACAGCCAGCTTTTCCTTTCTTAATTCCTCTAAAATGTTAAAATCAAATAAATATATATAAAGCGTAACCTTGTTAACCTGAACTAATAATCCCATGAAGATCAATTTGTTAATTAACCAATTCTATCAGAGGACTCATTTAGACTCTTCTTAATCAAAGGTAGGACTACTCCATTTTGAAATTACAGGGGTGACTGAATTCATTTTTCAGCAATGAACAAATGCAACAAATTAAAGATAATTGCATTTAGTCATTTTGCATTGTTTTAATTTCAATATTCTCACTGTTTCATATCAACAAAATTCAAGCCTTTACAGTTTTTACTTAACTGACTTTTAATTACATATAATTACCCTCCTTCTGCAAATATATTTCCTTGAATTTTGCTCTTTTTTGACCAAAATCTGCTTCAATATTTTGTTTTTCCCTCTGAAGCTGAGCACATTTTTCCTTTAGTGAGGAAAGAGATTCTGAAAAAGTAAATATATCATCATTCCAATCCAGAAAGTTAGGACTATATAGGAATATATAATAAGGAATGTGTGATCATTGAATATTTATTATGTGCTTTTATGTCATTCATGATCAGCTGACGGATCTTGAGCAATATTCCCAATAGACCAAGGTTCAATTCCTGTATAACCATGGTGCACTCAAAAGGAATGCAATTTTTCTCTGTATCTATCTAAGTGCAATAACTTAATTAGCCTTATGTAAGCAAGAGACATTTGATCACCTTTCCCTCAATTTTAATTTTCAGTAATTTAGAAAAATTGCAAAACTGAAAATGTATATGAACTTGAAAGTGACCATATTCTATCAAACATAAGCGCATAAACTATGTATATATACCTTGGTACTGAAAGACCCTAGCTTATGATTTTGATATTCTAGAAGCTGCCTATACATATGTGCAATCATATGGTACATCTACATCTACATCCATATTGTACCTTCATCAAGCTGAAGTTTATGTCAATTGGAGTGAGTGTTGGAAAAAAAATAATAGGCAGAAAGGATTGTTAATTTGAATGTTGTAGTTGAAGAGTTTCGGAGAATTTGTGGTTGTAAGGAATTCCAATCTATTATGGTCTACATGTTGTAATTATGTAAAATGTAAGTTATTGTGTACATTGTGTATACATGTAACTAGCAAATAATTATTGTGATAAGTATATGTACAGCTGTAGTATAAGGAATATTTTTTTTTAATATTGATAACATATACCAGATTTATTTCGCATTATGCACATACAGACAGTACCTACCCCTATAGAAGATTGGTATTTAATTATAAATTGACAAAGTAACACTGAATGATCAGGCTATATGCTAGTTTAAGTCAAATAAAATTCATTTTAATACTGATATAGTAATACGTACATGCCCATGGATATGTTTATGTCAGATAAAGATGTAATGTACTTGTAGTGGACTATTTACACATACATGCTAATGGCAAATGCAACCTGCAGGCCCCTTTACAAATATCTTTAGGCAAATTTCCAACTAAAATACGGTGCCAATATACGTGTATAAGTTATAACGTCTTTAAATCTAAAATATTGATATCGTCAATATACTGCAAAGATACATACCGCTGTCTAGCATACTCTTGTGTATTCTAGTTATCATATTTAGAAAATGTGCACGTGCGAATATAAAATCGATAAAATCAATTTGTTATTGATTTAACACGACCGGGTCCTTTAATTTTATGGTCATTTTGTGTACTTCTAAAATGATACAACTGTGTTCAGTGTTTCAAAATACTTCATAGAATGTGTGTGTATGTTTGATCATGATAACCATACATTTAAAAATAAACATCAGCCGATGTCTTTCATTCATCGGCATAATCATTTTCCTCCTGATCCATCAGACCGATGTGACCAGGTTTACCTTCTGTGTCGTCGGGCGACTGTGGCGATGCAGGATGCTCCATTTCAGCCATATTTGGCAATCATATGTCAAAAAATTTCAGAAATACATTTAACAACATCCATATTATAGTATGATGATCGTGGCCTCCTGTCAAACACCAATAACGTCATTCCAGTTGTCATTGATCAGTTCTATCGCCCCCTACTTCCCGTTTCGTAGACTGGTTCCCTTCCCTTAGTTCTCTACTCTCCGCCAGGCTGCGCTCCGCTCACTAGGGACCGGTAGCGGGTAACCATGATGATTTTTTTGATTGGTCAATCTACATATCCGGTTCGCTGGTACCACTTTTTTTAGACGTGGGAAACCCCTTTACGCACGAAGCGACGGAACTTAACGTAAAGAATAAATAATTTATTTGAACGATATATAAACAAAATTAAATAAGATCTTAAGTTTTGAAATCATTTCGTGCTAACAGAGTTTAGAGTGTTCATAGGAACGACGTTAATGACGTTATTTTCTCCTAACGGAAGTAGCCGTCTCCATGATGACATATCATGCTCAGAAATGATGCGCATTACTCTGGAGTTGGAATTCCCACTCAAGATGGCTACCCGCTACCGGTCCTCAGTGAAGCGTACGCAAGGGAGGTAACTGAGGCGGGAACCAGTCTACCCGTTTCGGAACTCTTTTATTGGAGATAAGAAAGTCACGAAAAAAAGGCGCCAACATTTGAAGCTAACTTTGGTGCCTGTCAGTTTACGCGAAGTCGAATATTTCCTTCGACCTTGTCCTTGAAGTCACATATAGTTCCTTCTTTAGACGATTTAAATGAAAATTCTCAAATTTAATGTTATTAAATTCAAAATTGTTTAAATATCCATTAGTTTATCGAAAATGGCGATTATGTTACTAGAATGTGTATTTGCTTACCATAAATATTACGTGTTACTGGTGTAGCCCCTATTTTTCACACCGAGGAACACCCAGTCCAACCGGCCTATCAAGCAGCTGTTTAAATAAACAAGAGATAAAAGCTGCGATAAATTTGTATTTATCAGTACAAATGGGACGGCTTCCTTGTTTGCGACGATTCAACTATTGGCGGGTTATTCAACTGTTTTAAATATCATTTTATGGGACAAGGAAGTAATTCCAACCGTGTGGACAAAACAAAATTGTCAAATTTTTGAGACGATCTGTCCTTTATCAAGACATATATACAACGAGCAGTATTACATAATAGTAGACAGATATTAAACTATACAGCACGATGGAGCGCAATTTACCCTTCGGCAAGTGGCAGCCGAAGGTCGGATCTACAAAAATGTGTCCATGCTGTTCGGCAGAACGCTAAATATAATTTTAAAAACACTTTAAAAGACCCACTTCCTTTCCAAAACGGCTTTTAATTTTTTAAATGAGAATGTAAAACGAGATCGATAATTTTGAAGAGTCGCAAAAGCTATTAACTTACCGTTAATACTACACGTATCATCACCTTCTGAACAATTTGATTAATATATTAATATATATAAAATGTTGGTTTCATAACGCGGGTCGTCTTATGTTTCCTGCCGTCGTCTTAAATACCGCGCGGTAGTTGATTACGGCTCTACCGACTGAGCCAAGAAGCATGCTCCGTCAGCTGAGTGACAGAGACCATATACGTAATTAACACTATGTACAAACCACACCGACCCGCTCCTTTTACACGCCGAAAAGTTGGTGAGTTTTAAAAAATGTGGACTGGAAGATGAATGTGCCCGCTCCCTTTCATCTTTTTTTTTTTTTCGTCTGAAACAAGGACGTATTTTATATGTGAGACATCTACAAGTGAATAAAATGTAGTTTACTTTGGCCGTGTTAATAAAATAAAAGAAGTCTTACCTTACCTTACTTTATGTTGTACCTGCCTGCAGTGCATTTAATTTTACATTTTCGTTAAAGGATTTGTGCAGCCAAAATGTTTTTTGATAATACGTCAGGATATTGCTTTGGATGAATGAAAAATTAAGTCCTACCCAACGAATCGCCTAGCTTTTAGCGCTATCGGTTGGTTTTGTTCGTGATTTACGGCAGAGATTTAAAGTGAATAGTCGGGCAAAGAAAACCAGTCTAAATGCGTTCATTGGCCTTCCAAAAGTTCTCACATATTAATACGACGGTCAAGTTCTTCTTAGTTTCCCAGTTCTGACCATTAAAGTAAAGAAAAGTTGAAAGCATTGAAAGCGAGGCTGCGTGGAAATGTAACCACGGACATAGTGAGCCGGGAGGACGTTTTAGAATTTCCATACTCTAAATTAATTTCTTCGTACGCAGACAGATTTTGACGAGAGATTTTATTTTTCCATTTCATAAGAAATTATACTGGATACATTCACACCATTTTTACCGACTTTAGCCATCCTTGCCCGACTGTTCACTTTAAATACTAATTATATTCAAATCTAAAATAATAAAAATGAGAAATAAAGTGAATAACATGATAAAAAGGGCAAAAGAAATTTTCTACGATAATATTGATACAGTGATAGATAATAACAATAACAATCCCAAGATATATTGGAAACTTCTTAGAAATATACTTAAAGGACAGAAGAACACAGAAATATCCCCGTTATTGGACTGTACCACTAACGAAATGATATATGATAACGACAGTAAATGTGAACTTTTAAATAATTATTTTAGCTCTGTTTCCAACTTACCGGTAAATGAATTAGATAAAGATTTACCATTATTTGATAGTCGTACTGGCTCTGTTTTATCCGAAATAAATATTGCTCCCAGTGAAATCTTAGACATCTTAGATATATTAAATGTTAAAAAAGCGTCAGGCCCTGACGGTATAAGTCATAAAATGTTGAAGTTGGCCTCATATGAAGTTTGTGTGCCTCTGTCTATTATATTTAATTATTCCCTTTCGTCTGGTGTATATCCTGACGCATGGAAAATTGCTCATGTTATGCCTATTTTTAAATCTAATGACCCCAGCATTGTGTCTAATTACAGACCAATATCTCTTCTAAGCTGTATAGGTAAATTATTTGAGCGTGTAGTATATAAATACATCTATAATTTCATGATTGATAATGACTTAATCTATAAATACCAGGCAGGATTTTTATCCATGCATTCTACCTCACATCAGCTTATTGAAATCTACCACTCAATAATTTCCTCCTTAGAAAAGTATGAACATTCCATTTTAATATTTTGTGATTTTTCGAAGGCTTTCGACAGGGTATGGCATAAGGGTCTCATACATAAGCTGAACAATTACGGTATATCAGGTCAACTTCTTCGATGAATAAGTAACTACTTGTTAAACAATCATTATCTTCTTTTAAAACAATACTTGCTGGTGTTCCTTGTTTTTCCTGATATACATAAATAATATCTCTTGTAATCTTGCTTCTCTAACTAGGCTTTTTGCAGACGATACCTCACTCTCTTACTCATCCTCGAACTTACTTCTAATCGAGAACGAAGCACAATCGGACTTAAGGAAACTAGAAATTTGGTCGAAAGATTGGTTGATGAAATTCAATCCCATTAAAACAGAGGCTCTAGTCATATCTAATCGTCAGTTACCGTATAACCCGTCCCTTACTTTCGATGACACTCCCATTCATTTTACTAATAATCACAAACACCTCGGTGTTATTATAACTAACGACTGTAAAGTAACTAAATACATAGCAACCCTACGCAAACTTAAACTAATTCTAAAAAGAAAAAACTTGGAAAAACTGTATCTCACTTATATAAGACCTTTGCTTGAGTATGCGTGTGAAGTATGGGACAACTGCGGAGTAAATAATTCTTTAAAACTTGAAAATATTCAGTTAGAAGCGGCAAGGATTGTTACAGGGCTTCCAGTTTTTACTAAAACTGAGTTTTTATACCGCAAAACCGGTTGGCTGCCACTTTCTAAGAGACGAGAAGCTCGTAAACTTTCGATGTTATATTCAATAGTCCATGGTATGGCACCAAGTTTCCTCATAGATATATTGCCTGATGATGTTGGTAATTTAACCCCTTATAACTTACGAAATGCATATCAAATAAGAGAACACTACTATCGGTTACAATTATCTCAAAGTTCATTTTTTCCCTCTACTATACATCTTTGGAATGTTTTAGACCATAACATTAGAAATTCTCCTTCCATAAATTCTTTTAAACTCAATATAATGAAATCCCTGAAAACAAATACAAACTTTAATTTTCCTTTTGCAACATATGGACCAAGAAAACTTAATATCCTCCATTGTCGTCTAAGAAAGCGAGCAAGTTCCCTAAAATATTACCTTTTTAGAGCAAATCTTACCGATTCTGCATATTGTCAGTGTGGACATCCCTGTGAGGACAGCTATCACTTCTTTATTGTTTGCCCTCTGTTTGCCAATCATCGAGCACTTCTCAACACTGATTTATCGTGGTACGAAGGCGCCATTAACATTGATATTCTATGCAAAGGTGATCTTAACATATCAATAATTAATAACATGAAAATTGCAAAAGCTGTACAGCAATTCCTGGTAAGAACGGGTAGATTTGATTGATCGACTCTCTCTCTCTCTTCATCTCTCTTTTTCTCTCTCTCTCTTTCACACACTCTCTCCCCCCCCCCTCTCTCTCTTTCGCTCTCTTACTTATTTCCTATATCATTACAAGTTGTCAAGAATTTTTTCCCATTTTTCATCGCTTGCTTTATATATTATAATGGTATCACACGAATTCTAATAGTACAAATCAATTTCTTCACCCGATTAATGGGATTAATCTCTATCTTTCTCCCTCTCTCTTACTAGTTTAATGTTCTTGGTGTTTTATGTGAATTCATACTATTTTGTTCCATGTAATCACGTGACTATTCATTTATGTATGTTTATATTTTCTATATTTCAGGAGAAGTCGCATATAAGTTGGAAAAACTTAATGACTTATCCTTTTGTCATTTTATGTCAATAAAATATGTTTAAACTAAATATTCAAATCTACGGAAGCGAGTTAGTTGATATTGGAGTAACAGTACCGAACTTTTACCGAAAATTATATGTACTATATCGTTGCCTTTGAAACTTTATCCATAACGTTTACTGAAAAGCAGAAATACATCAATTGTATTTCTGCTATATGTTCCTAAATCACAGTTTAAGTGTAGATTTAAATTCATTATTTCAAAATTATACTAAATCCTTAAAATAGTATATTCATTGTCGACCGTTTTGTATATCATACCGAGATTTAATAGTATGATATATGAATATTTATCGTATAATCCAAAAAGTAACCACATAAAGTGATCAAATGAAAATTGAAATTACTTGTATACCGGCATTATAAATAGATATATTATCTTGTACCTTTTTAAAAATATACTAAGTGATATTTAAATAAGCATATTTAGTGTGATAATGTTGTAACCCTTCTTGTATGACTATACATGTACATTTAGATTCGAAACGGTGAAAATGCATGCTTAGAATTTTTACTAATACCTTAGAAATTACGGAAGACTGCTATATGCCACGATTCCGTATGTAATTACAGTACTAGACTGGAATAATTTCTAAGGTTAAACCTTTAGTTGAAATAGTTCTTAGAACCATTTTTGTTTCTGAATAAGTCACCTTCCATTTTTGTTTTACCTGTGTACGACATCAATCTGATTAAAATCAGCTGTTTGATACTCCGCTTACTACGTGCTCCGTTTGTAGCGGAGCACGTAGTAAGCGGAGTATCAAACAGCTGATTTTAATCAGATTGGTACGACATATATATATGTGTACGTAATATATATTCCTAGGTATGATCAAGTATATCTTACTTCCATTTGCTTTTACATCTTTATTTTAAAAATGGAGGTGACAATAAAAAAACCTAGAGGATAGATGTACGGGGTTTCCATAATTCAAATCACAATCCAATTAACGGATGTCCTAACCTGATTGACAGTAAGACAATAGCAAATACCCGATATAGTCCACCGAATAGCAAATTGCCCGCGGCCAGGTAATTACAGGTGAGTTCGATGAATGGCGTTGGGTACAGGTAAACAACATCCTGGTCAAGGTATTACATAACCATCAAACCAAAGGCATGGCTAATTATATATCTAGAATATCGGTGTATCTACTCGTATATCGATTAAAAATTGAAAGCGACCGCACTGTCTGAAAAAATAGTTTGTTTTGCTAATGTCTCAATTATTTGATCTTTTATAATATCAACAAGAGCTGTTGGAGAACAGCAAAGCCCGCCTATTCAGAAGAAGTTGATTTTCAAGTATTTACTATTTAAACATGGAAATATGACAAATTAACAGACTCAAAAACCCCCTAAAGGGCCCCAAATTGGTTGCATTATCACGTTCAGCATCCATACACATTAGGAAAATAAAATCATAAACATTTATGATTACTTAAGCTTAAACAATAGACAAAATAGAAACTTGCTCAAAAACTTTAACATGGAAATATGACAAATCAACAGACTCAAAAAACCCCTAAGGACCCCAATTGGTTGTATTATCACGTTCAGCATCCATACACATTAGGAAAATAAAATCATAAACATTTATGATGACTTAAGCTTAAACAATTGACGAAACAGAAACTTGCTCAAAAACTTTAACGTGAAATGGGACGCCAACGCTGACGCCGACGCCGACGCCGACGCCGGGGTGACAACATTAGCTCCCCCTATTCTTCGAATAGGCGAGCTAAAAAGTAAATTCTTTCTACCACATGTTGAAAAGTTTTACGGTATTGTAATAAATGTATCTCGATTTATTCGGTTTCCAACACACAACACCATGTTTGTAATGATCAAGCATCGGTGTGTACGTATGTCAAGCATCATATCCTTGATGCTTTAATCAAGAATTTCTTAAATTGTTACGTAAAATTTCATTTTACAGTCACAAACTTTGCCATTCACAATGTATCAAAGATACAGACTACAGGAAAATATTATCTTATTAAAGCTTATTCGTTGCTGAACTCCTCGACAAAAAAATCTGAAACTTTTATTTCCGTGTGGATTTTCTTTCATAATTACACGAAGATACCTGCTATTAGAACATAAATTAGTGAGTATTTGAAACATCGAATTTCACTCTTTTAGTTATTTATATTCGAGCCAAAGTTATTGTACGATTAACTTCACTCAAAAGTGATCATAAAAAAATCTTTGATCGGATTTTCCTGTGACCGTCCCTGTAAGTGATAGCACATCAGTTATAGTGCAGCTATAAGCCACGGACTATTATGACGTCACACGGTTTAGAGCTAGAAAATATGCATAATCAGATGGTCAGAAAATTTGACCTCGATATCGGCGGTTTACAGGTTATTCCGGTCGCGCGCGGCACGGAGAGGTTTTTACATGGTCTAATAAAGCCATTTCCAGCATAAACTGAAATTATCATTTTTGACTGCACAAATCCTTTATTCCTCGGTAAATATTTCATCGGATGGTCTGTCTAGAATTTGTTCATTTTTTTAATCGAAAGCGAATATCGATGTTAGATTTCAATTATAAAATGCTCAGGGAGACTTTTCCACACATCAATCACTCTGTGGCAGCCAGAGACTGTACTTTCTGATACAGGGACCTGGCACGAAAAATTTGTATCCATACATATATGTTATATATATTATAGTATCAAGGGTATGAACTCGGCGGTCAGGAAAAAAAGGGACCTATTTTTTTAACCGGGATTATTTTAATAAATGTGCGCTATACATCAATGACGTATACCTTAACTTAAAGAGAAATAATTTATCTTTCCATTGAGTGCTTGATGAACAAAATTGGCCAAGTATTGACGAAGTTATGATAAGTAGACATTTCCCTGTCCGGTGGAAAAAGTCGTCTCGCCTCTAATGGGTAGCTCAAAAACCAAGTCAAAATCACAAAATCTACGCTTCTGGTGGTAAATAGTACCCATAAATGTGTTCATCTACAATCTCCATTGGAGGTGTCATGACCCGTAGTTTGTAGAAACTCCATTTAAATATCGTGTAGCTCACTTACTTTAACAATCTACATATCGTGACTGCATTATTGCTACATTATGTAGTGTTGTGCTTGTCGGTAAAATCGAGAAGCTTTTTGAAGAATTGCATTTTTATTTTTTATTATTATAATTTTTTTTTTTTTTTGTGCATTGTTTTTTGTTGTTCTTTTTTTTTTGCGCGCGTCGTAAACATGTGATTTACCCAACTAACACCAATGTTACTGTATAAAGAAGGTTAAATCATTATATAAAAATAAGTTCCTATGCATTGCCATTTTAATCTGAATTGTTAATTTTAATTCCTCTTTTGACCCTTATTTTTTCTATCAAAGAAAACATTTTAATCCTTCACAACCTTGCCCCTTCTTGTAGTTACTCATGCCTACAATAAATAAGGTACGATTAGAGTTGCCTCCCTTAAGTTTCCTTGCAGAGAGTCAGCTGTAGCACAGGACTCTTTGACGTTCTGTCAATAATATATAGTAAAAATATATATATAAATACCCCTATATACTATATAAAAACACCAGGAATGAAATGCATCGCTGGCCAAAATTTTCACCACCTTCGGTAAAAGTTTTCTGAAGGGAATTTATACGGCAAGTCCACAAATTGTGAATTTGATGTCTTGTGAGCGGTACGATAGATATTAAGAATGTTAGTTATGTTTGTTTTAGACAGAAAATATATGTAAATGCATGTACACGTATAAAATAATTGGAAACCTACAAAAAAGTATAAATGTTAGCTATATAAACAGTGGCAAAACGCATTAATTCCTCCAGAAGAGGTATATGTTGTCCCCGACCTGCTTAAACTTCTACTGGTTATCGACCTACTTCAACATGGTGAAGATTATACATAGATACATACATAGATTTATTCTGACAACATACATGTTAACATGTACAGGATTTTTTATAATCCTATAATAGTCAGCTCTTAGAAATTCACGGATTTATTTTTTCAGTGTATAAATACTTTAGTGGCTGATTTTTCCAATGTGAATCGAGTTCATATTCAAATTGCTTAACTGTCCTAGACTGAACAACATTTGATGGGAGACTGTTCCAAGTATTCACGACTCTCTGGGTAAACGAGTGTTTTCTCACGCACAGCCTTGAATGCTCTTTGTACACTTTCAAATCATGTCCGCGGGTACTTGATCCCTGGTTGATTGAAAACAAATCTGCGACTTCTTTATCGTATTTTCCAGAAAGTATTTTGTACATTTCAATCATATCCCCACGTGACCGCCTGTATGCTAACGTTGGAAGTTGGAGTTTACGCAAACGTTCTGTATATGGCAAAGTTGAGAGACCTGGCACTTGCTTTGTTGCTCGACGTTGAACGTTTTCTATTGTTGTTACATGCTTTTCCAAATACGGACACCAGGCTTGAACAGCATATTCAATATGAGGCCTAACTAATGCCGTGTATAAAAGTTTAAAACTGTTCTGGTCCATGTATTCCATTGTCCTCCGCAACACTCCCATGATTGAATTTGCTTTGTTGACCTTTTCACATATATGTTTGTCAAAGGTAAGTTTATCATCTATGGTGACACCAATATCCTTCTCCGAGTCAACAAATTTTAAAAATTGGGCATTTTCCTTCAGTCTGTATCCATATTTAGTTGTATTTGAATATCCCAATCGCATCATTTTACATTTGTCTGGGTGGAAGCAGAGTTTCCAAATATCTGACCATTGGCTTAATGAATATATATCATGTTGTAATATTTTGCAATCCTCTTCATTTTTTATTGATCTAAAAGCTTTCGTATCATCCGCATACAGATAGGTGTCTGTCCCGGTACTTGTTACATCGGGCATATCATTTATATAGAGAACAAAGAGAAGTGGTCCCAACACAGATCCTTGTGGTATCCCGCTTAAAACTGGATTCCACTCCGACGTTTTGCCATTCACTACAACTCTTTGTTTTCTTCCAAACAGAAAGGCTTGGATCCAGATTGAAAACTGACCACCGATGCCATATTTTGCGAGTTTATGTACTAGTCGGCCATGAGGTACTTTGTCGAAAGCCTTCATAAAGTCACAGTATATAATATCCACGCATGCTCCTTTATCCAAAATATCTGTCCATTTATCCATGACATTGATAAGTTGAAGAACCGTGGATCTACTGTCTATAAAACCAAACTGAGCGTTACTAAATAGCTTATTTCTTTTCATGTGACTCATTATTTTATCCCTTATTATTGATTCTAATAATTTACAAACAACACTGGTCAGGCTTACTGGTCTATGTCGAGTAGAATTCTACATGCATGTTATAATATAACTGAAGGCAAGGCCTTAAAAGGCGCAGCAAGATATTTAAGTAACCATTAATTGTGCAATGAAAAAACTAAATTTATAGAAATAACGGAGCCGAATTTTCTGTTTATTTTTATTCATATATTCACATTCCTTGTTCCACAACCCCCATTTGAGAAGGAAATCCACAGCTCAACTCGATTTGCGCTCTTCTAAGAAGAGAAGTCTTCTCAGAAGATTTCCAGCTTATAGACGGAAGAGCTTCCAGAAGTAGAAGAGCTATAATCGAGTGAATGGAAGTTATATTCTGGAAGTAGAAGAGGGCAAATCAAGTTACGCTCACATAATAGAAAGAAGAAATTTTTAATAATTTGCCGTAACAGATATTCCGTTTTGGGTCAGATGATTATATTGGAAGGTGGTTTATCACTTGAACGCTTGCAAATAAAGAGCAATAGCACGGAGCTTGTGCCGGATGAAGATTATGTTAGTCGGATCATAAAAGCGTTTGAAACGCTTGATTATATAATGAGCTCACTTCAAAGCATCGCATTCACGCTGAAGGGATTTTTTACAGTGGGTAAAATAATGGCGGCCGCAAATTGAAGCTGTCAGTGTGTAGGATTGAATTTTGAATATTGAGTCTTTTCTTATATTTTCATGTGTTACCTTAGATGTGCTTCGCTCTTCGTGCCCTTCGGGCAGGAAGGGCTACGCCCTTATATTAAAGAATTAATTAATTATCTTCAAAGACGGAACAACCATTTGAACGACAATTTTGACGTCAGTCACAATGATAATGACGTCATAATAAGTAGATGGCAGTTCATACATGTAACCAGAAACATATATACATATGTATATATATGTTTCTGATGTAACGTGACGCTACCCAATTTGGAACGCTACCCAAAATGGAACACTTTTAAAATATGTGATACAGAATTTTCAGTTTACAATCTAAACTAACAATAACTGTCCTGAACAAAAATTAAGGTGAAGACTAATAACTGTGACAATTTTGATGAAAATTTTGGAAAACTCCAGGAAACAACGTGCGATAACCCTAAGAACTTCTTAAATACTACCATCATTTAATTGATAGTCGAAGAAAAGGTGAGCATTTTCAGTGCAATCTATTCTTTGTATTGATCCAAAGGGTATCTACCACTACTCAGTACTGTATACTTTGACCGTGTTGTATTGTGGCAATAGTCAGCAGATGACCTTTAAGGCCCATATGGGCCTCTTGTTAATAAGTTACATGTATATTACATCTGTTTTTATGTTTTATGTTGATTGGTTTGTTGAACGAAGACTAACAATTAACTTCTAATTAACAGATAAGGCCATTTAAGTATAGCCTCCCCTGTAGGCAATATGTGGTGTGTGTGTGTGTGTGTGTGTGTGTGTGTGTGTGGGTGTGTGTGTGTGTGTGTGTGTGTGTGTGTGTGTGTGTGTGTGTGTGTGTGTGTGTGTGTGACTGTCTAAAATGTATGTGTTAAACCTTCATGTCATGGTGGGACCTTTTTATAGTGCTATCTCACTGAAACACATGCCACTAAAGGCACCGAACAACACACCCCACCCTGTTACATTATACAGACATTGGATAAACCATTTATCTGACTCCCTTGATGCTAATGGTGTTAAGGAGGAATATTTAAGCCAAAATTACTGTAATACAATGTATACGTATATGTACATGTTGGATTTTTTTCAAAAGGCTGAAATTACATTGATCTTTTGTTCTATATTGTATGTACTTGTATAATCTTTTGATCTTTTGTTTGAGCTTTTGTTCTATATTTTATGTACTTGTATATTCTTAGTTCTCTGACAAATGAGGCCTTGATCTGTTTTATTTTATATTTGATTAAAATCACTTATTAATCTTCATGTTTTGTGCTATTCTGAATAATTATTCTCTAGCTGTAATTCTGTTTGTTTTATTGTTGATTTTAGGTGTCTGAAGACGGGTTATATCATTCATTATAAGATCCCAGCAAACACCGATCTCAGCCTTCGGTTGAGACAACGATGATCAAAATGTATTGAATGTGTTGTGATTTTGATAAGACTATCCGAGTGCCGTTGATTATTCTTCTTATGGAGGATGCTATTGTTGACAGTTCAGATGTTTATGGTAGGCCATACCTAGATGAAGGCCTAGAAACCTCATTAAAACAGAAAGATATTAAAAAGCCACACAAGTGTGGCTTCTGCGATAAAGTTTTCGCGCAATAATCCTATCTAGAGATGCATGTTAGAACATATACCGGAGAAACTCCATTTAAGTGTGATGTTGGTGGCAGGGAATTCAGTACATCTTCCAAACTAAAGAGGCATTTTCGATCCCGCACCGGAGTGAGGCC
The DNA here is from genome assembly GCA_004382745.1 of Argopecten irradians irradians. Lineage (NCBI taxonomy): Eukaryota > Metazoa > Mollusca > Bivalvia > Pectinida > Pectinidae > Argopecten > Argopecten irradians. The sequence continues at coordinate 7,172 of SAYR01022745.1, read as the reverse complement.
CTACAAATGTGATTTCTGTGGTAAGGAGTTCACCCGGAGAGACACAATGCAGAAACATACAAGGACACACACAGGAGAGAAACCATACAAATGTGACATCTGTGGTAAATGCTTCAATCACATCTACGGATGCATGGCGTGACACATTCGGGAGGAAACCTTATAAATGCGGCGTCTGTGGCAAAGACTTTAGTCAGTCATCCCACCTGAGAGTACATTTCAGGACACATATTGGGTATAGTCCCTTCAAGTGTGATGTAAAGAATTCACCAGGCCAGAATATCTTCATCTTCATAGTATGACGGACACAGGAGAGAAACCATACACATGTGATTTTTGTGGTAGGCGATTTATTCAGTCCTGTAATCTACGCAGACATGCTCGATCACATACCAGGGAGACATTTAAATGTGACGTCACATCTGATGATTTACAGGTTAAAGGAGAACACGTGCCATGTCTCTGATTACTATAATTATTATGTCACAACTTGTAACTTACAGACCTAAGGAAGACCCCCATTTACGTTGGTTAAACATCAAAATTAAAGAATTATTCAATTTTCTGTTGTATTTAGATGATTTGACATGCTTTGATTGAGAATTTTTATATAATAATGTTGTCTAAGTAGTCAACAACTGTATGCTTCAAACCAGTACCATTTATTTGAACGTTGTGATGAACGAAAAATAAACATTGTTTTCTATACAAATGTGTTTGCTTTTAGTATATACACTGGGATAACTACACCATATATATTTTATGATATCAGTGATTTAGATATATTCTAATGAAATATAACATTTATTTTACACACCATGCTGTAATTTTTACAGTCTTGGATCAAGAACAGTTTTTAATATGTTATTACAACGCATGCTCCATACTAAATAGTCAACTATTGACTGTTGACATGGTCCTCTTAAATAGTAACCCCATGTACTATGTAAGAGTGTGGAATCTTTTGCGTTAGAAGATAAAAATGCTGATGCGTCTGCATATGGGATGAATTGTGGGAAAAAGCTGTCGAAGATAAAGGTAAGCGTAGAATATGTTTTAGTCTGTTTAATAGAATTTATACTGTACGGTAAATGATCATTTAAATCATAAATAAAGGATGATTATTTTAGCATTAGCATATGAACCTTGAGAAGGAATGTGAAGTTTTACACTACAAAATGGGATACTTCGATGAACCACTTAACGTGTGACTAAAGCATACTTAAGTTAGATCTATTATCGACCAATATATTGACTAGATTAATAAAAAACAGAAAGAATTATTTCAACATGCTACCGGTCCAGTTTCAAGTATCTACCTACAGTAGGCCTTTCAGATCTTGACAAGAAGTAGTTCAAAGATTTTAGGAATTTTGGCTCCTGTGATCCCGGATATAGTTCAAGGTCAATCATTTTAACAAGCTTGATAATTATTGATGTCAGCATGCAGTATGCCTAATATAAGGTCTCAAGGCCTTCTAGAACTTTATAAGGAGTCATTTGAAGATATTATGAGTTTTTAACCCATTTGACCTTGAATGATGGTCAATGTCATTCATATCAAAAAACATGGTAGTTACATGTATTTATTGCAACATGCTACAGGCCTAATATTTGGTTCCTAGGCATTCTAGAACTTCACAAAAAGTCATTTGAAGGTTTCAGGTTTTTTGGCCCATGTGACCTCGAATAAAGGTCAAGGCCGTTCATATTAACAAACACGGTAGCCAATTATGTCAGCATGCTACTGGCTTAATATTAGGTTCCTAGGCTTTCTAGAACTTCATAAGAAGTCATTTGAAGATTTTATGAGTTTTTAACCCATTTGACCTTGAATGATGGTCAATGACATTCATATCAACAAACATGGTAGTCATTTATGTCAACATGCTACAGGCCTAGGCTTGATATTAGGTTCCTAGGCTTTCTAGAACTTCACAAGAAGTCATTGGGAGGTTTCAGGTTTTTTGGCCCATGTGACCTCGAATAAAGGTCAAGGTCGTTCATATTAATAAACATGGTAGCCAATTATGTCAGTATGCTATTGGATTAATATTAGGTTCCTAGGCTTTCTAGAACTTCATCAGAAGTCATTTGAAGATTTTATGAGTTTTTAACCCATTTGACCTTGAATGATGGTCAATGTCATTCATATCAAAAAACATGGTAGTCATTTATTGCAACATGCTACAGGCCTAATATTAAGTTCCTAGACTTTCTAGAACTTAACAAGAAGTCATTGGAAGGTGTCAAGTTTTTTAGCCCATGTGACCTCAAATAAAGGTCAAGGTCCTTCATATTAACAAACATGGTAGCTAATTTTGTCAGCATGCTACTCACTGGCTTAATATTAGGTTCCTAGGCATTCTAGAACTTCACAAAAAGTCATTGGAAGTTTTAGGATTTTGGCCCATGTGACCTTGAATGAAAGTCAAGGTCATTCATATAAACAAACTTAGTAGTCATTTATGTCAGCATGCTACAGACCTAATATTAGGTCTCTGGGCCTTCTGGATCTCGAAGAAGATTTTTTAATGATATTTTTTAAAAAATTGCACATTTGAAATGTGACCCATATTTCAAATTGGAAAATGACATTTTACAGATAAAAGTGTTACCTTGGTTATTTGTTAATTAGGTCATTGGACACAAAATGCATATTTCGTTCGTCCTCATATGCTGTGGGTAAACTTTTCACATTTTGAATTTCTTCTCAAGTCAGTGCGATTTAGCTGAAACTTGCAAGAAATGATCCTGACATGGTCTCGACCAAGCGTTCTTATTTTTGGGGTCTATCAAAAGTCTAAGATGGCTGACACAGCTGCCATATTGAAATCCTATTTTGAACTTTTAAAGTTCTACCAGTGCAATTTAGCTGAAACTTGCTTGAAATTATCCAGATATGGTTCCTACTGAGTGTTTTTCTTTTTTTAAGTTGATCAGTAATCAAAGATGTCCATCACAGCAATACAACATATAGTATAAAATTGTAGAAGTACATTTAAGATAATAGTTTATTTGACCCCTGTGACCTTTGAATAAAGATCAAGGTCATTCATTTGAACATACATGTACTTGGTAGCTCTTTATCCAATCATGCTACATGCCCATTAGCAAGTCTCTAGGGCTCTCAGTTATTTACAAGACGTTGATTAAAGGTTTTAGCCTTTTTATTCCAGCATGCTACAGGCACAATATCAGATCTCTAGGACTGTTACAAGATGTCAGTTAGAGAGTTTAGCCTTATTTGACCCCTTTGACCTTGAATGAAAGACTAGGTCATGGCAATTTATCAAGGTATAAAAATATAAAGTACATGTACCAATCTTCACATCAGTCTAAGCACCAGCCCTACTGCTCTTGCGCAAGAATCAGATGCAATAAGAGTTCTGTAAGTGTGTGTGTGTGTTTAATCACTTTGGATACATTCAATTGTGTATAAATTAGTGTAAGTTTAATATTTTATAGGGACAGTTTAGATCCCTTTCCGAGATCCGGAAATCCGGAAATAATAGATGTACAGGTCGACTATTTGCTCATTGCACGTTGGCATCAGTTCACCAAAAGAAACCCACTAAACCCTCATCTTTACAATGTCATTCAATTCATCTGATTCTTGCTCAAGTGCAATAGCACTCGTGCTTAGACTGGTCCGAAGATCGGTACCTGTACTACTATTAGATGGATCCAATATGGGTGAAACTGTGTTAAAGGTAGGCATAAAAATACAACGTAAATTATAAAGATTATGTGTACAAATAATCAAGAGAACTACATTGAAGATATAATGTAGGCAAAATATATATTCAGCATTATTCACTTTCATAAAATAATATCTTCAACTACGTGAAGCGGTCATTATGGTATTCTAGATCACAGAAGGCTTGTAGCTAGATGTAAGTGTACACTGCACCATTGTAAGCTTATATACCGAAAGAAAATCTCGGTGACACGTGTAGTTACAGATTAATATTACGTGTACATTATTTGATGCATTCATATTGATCATGAGATAACAAGTAACAAAATGGCTCCATGAGCAACTGATCATGAGCATGGTATGAATTCTTTTTTTCTAAGACAGCATATATGTAGCCTTATTAAACAATATGCAGTACCACCCTTTAAATCATTACCGCTTTACCCTGTCATGTGCTAGTGAGGCAAGATTTTGTAGAACTACTTCCAATCACTTTTTACTTTTTTGTCATTTATACCTGAAACAGTTAAGTAATACACACTTCAGTGGCTATATTTATAACGTCATCTGATCCTATATTTTCCAGATGCAGTAACAGGGAGGAGCAAATGTAGCAGCCAGACAGGATTCAAACCCAGGACCTCAAACACTAGCCGAATAATGCTCCACCGCTGAACTACCTGGTCAACGCGGATCAACCCAGTCCAATTCCCACTGAGCATTTCCCTCCCCCCTTTTCAAAGTTCTTTTGCCTTCAAAGGCATTTAAGACCACTATATGTATAACACCATGTTTATGTCGACACTAAATCCAGAACCAGGGCTATATTACACATTACACCAGGTTATATAGACACTACAGCCCTAACACCAGGGTATATAGACACTACGGTCTAACATCAGGGTTATATAGACACTACAGCTCTATGCACCAGGGTTATATAGACACAACAGCTCTTAGGGTCAGGGTTATATCTAGACACTACAGTCCTTAACACCAGGTTATTTTTATAGACATACAGCTCTAACACCAAAGTTATATAGACACTACAGTCTAACACCAGGGTTATATAGACACTACAGTCTAACACCAGGGTTATATTAGACACTACAGCTCTAACACCAGGGTTATATAGACACTACAGTCCTAACACCAGGTTATATAGACACAAACAGCTCTAGCACCAGAGTTATATAAGACACTACAGTCCTAAAAACAGGGTTATATAGACACTACAGCTCTAGCACCAGGCGTTATATAACCACTACAGCTCTTCATCCAGGTTTATATAGACACAACAGCTCTAGGTCTGGGTTATATAGACACTACAGTTCTAACACCAGGGTTATAAGACACACAGTTCCTAACACCAAGGCTATATAGACCACTACAGTCCTAAACACCAGGGTATAATTAGACACTTACAGGAGTCTAACACCCAGGGTTATATAGACACTTCAACTTCTAAAACACAGGGATATATAGGCACTACAGGTCTAACACCAGGGTTATATAGACACTACAGTCCTAACACCCAGGGTTATATAGACACTACAGTCCTAAACACCATGGTATATAGACACTACAGCTCTAACACCAGGGAATATAGACACTACAGCTCTAAACACAGGGTATATAGACACTTACAGCCCTAAAACCAGCGGTGTATAGACACAACATCTCTAGCGCCAGGTTATATAGACACTACAGATCTAGCACTAGCTTACCGGTTATATAGGGCACTTACAGATCAAACACCATGCTTTAATCAGAACACTACAGGTCTAAAACAAGGGTATATACATCACGGTCTAGCCACACAGGTATATGTTATATAGACACTACAGCTTTAAGCACCCAGATGTATACTTACAACATCGACATTATATATACAGGTTTAGCACCAGAGGTATAATAGACACTATAGGTTTAGCACCAGAGGTATATAGACACTACAAAGTTTAGCACTTCAGACGGTATAGGACACTAACAGCGTTTAGGCACAGCAAGTATATAGAAGAAGGGGGTATAGGTTTATTCGAAGATTATGTAAATTAAGCTATCAATAGGCAGTATTTTTTCTTTGGAAATAGGTTTAAAATGCCAAGAAGAAACTAAAAGCTAAGGAGATTAAATATTCTTAGGAATAGGTAAGCAGGGTAACTTGAGCTAATTATCACCAGACAGTAAACCAGACATATTTTTCAAAATTGTAATAGCATTCACAGATAAGCCCATATTGGCAGGATAGCGCATTAGGCATCTTACTGATGTAACAAAAAAAAATGTATACTCCCCATGGGCCAATTTCGCAGGGAAATTACGTTGTGGAATTAACAAAAATTAGAAACTTAATCCAGAATGTATTTTTCATTTCAAATGATAAATTTCCCTATAGATTTCAATAATTATTGCGAGCTTAACTGGCTTAGTACATATTTAGTTAAGACTAGTGTGAATTTTGATTTTTTTTTTTTGTTTTTTTTTGCAGAGATCATGATATTTGTTGGAAGAACCTTTGTTTCCGTTTGCCTCAAACAACTGCTCCGTCCGAAACAAAGCTATTGTGTAGACCCACATCAAAGAAAAACAACCACATGTTTTTTATGTTGGATTGTAACTGCCACCTGGCCAACCTGTGCATTCTAGCAGCTGTCAAGACCCTGGCCTAAATGGCCCATTGGCACATCTGTTGTGACAAACCTACTATCCCATTTCTATTACAGGTTCATATGATCTATACATACTGCTTGAGGTAAATGATCAAAATTTCTATACTTCTATTACTATTACAACTTACAGTTTTGAAGGTAAAAACTCAATATTGATGAGTAATTTGATGTCTTATCATAAAAAAGAATTAAATTATCTACCTACTAATCACACCTGACAGGATATGGGTATATTAAGGGGACATGAACAATTTATTAGGGCTGGCCAGAAGATCCCTTAATTCATTCAATTATATTTAACAGAGAAATTATGTCAAAATTATAAATTTGAGCTCAAGCAGGAAAGAAGAAGTACAAAGAATTTACAAAGTTTGGGGGTGTAGAGACCACCAAGATACTGACATTGTTCACCCATGGTTGAGCCTGAGAAGTGCGTTGAAGTTGGAAGTTGCCTGCTAGATCACTGGCCAAGCCCTCCAGAGCTACAGGTACTTCAATTCTCAATGGTAGTGGTGACGAAGGTCTGGCCGAAATCAAGAGGTTCAATGATGCTCAACATATCATCTCCAAGCATGAGAACTTACTACTTGTTTCTGGCTTTCATCCTAAGCACTCAAATGGTTTTTAACACACTTTTCGTGTATTACATAATTCTACATATATATGAAAAAGTAGCAATATTTTGAAGAAAAGAAGTATGACAGAATAATTTCAATTGTATATGATCATGTGATGATTGTTAGTCTTGTTGATATAAAGTCTATATTTTGGATATGAATAATCACACCCTTATGTTTTAA
>SAYR01022728.1:0-16131 GCA_004382745.1 Argopecten irradians irradians | reverse complement strand
CTCCATCTGGTCCAATTGCAGATTTTTGAATAAATTGTCAAAATAGAAGTTAAAATAAGGACTCCATCTGGTCCAATTGCAGATGGTTGAATATGGTGTCAAAATAGAAGTTAAAATAAGGACTCCATCTGGTCCAATTGCAGATGGTTGAATATGGTGTCAAAATAGAAGTTAATATAAGGACTCCATCTGGTCCAATTGCAGATGGTTGAATGAGGTGTCAAAATAGAAGTAAGGACTCCATCTGGTCCGATTGCAGATGGTTGAATATGGTGTCAAAATAGAAGTTAAAATAAGGACTCCATCTGGTCCGATTGCAGATGGTTGAATAAGGTGTCAAAATAGAAGTAAGGACTCCATCTGGTCCAATTGCAGATGGTTGAATATGGTGTCAACATAGATGTAAGGACTCCATCTGGTCCAATTGTATATGGTTAAATATGGTGTCAAAATAGAAGTTAAAATAATGACTCCATCTGGTCCGATTGCAGATGGTTGAATATAGTGTCAAAATAGAAGTAAAGACTCCATCTGGTCCAATTGCAGATGGTTGAATATGGTGTCAAAATAGATGTAAGGACTCCATCTGGTCCAATTGTATATGGTTGAATATGGTGTCAAAATAGAAGTTAAAATAAGGACTCCATCTGGTCCGATTGCAGATGGTTGAATATAGTGTCAAAATAGAAGTAAGGACTCCATCTGGTCCAATTGCAGATGGTTGAATATGGTGTTAAAATAGATGTAAGGACTCCATCTGGTCCAATTGTATATGGTTGAATAAGGTGTCAAAATAAAAGTAAGGACTCCATCTGGTCCAATTGCAGATGGTTGAATAAGGTGTCAAAATAAAAGTAAGGACTCCATCTGGTCCAAATGCAGATGGTGTCAAAATTTGAACAGCCCATCACCTAATGATCGCCAATAAATACTTTTTGATAATTGCAAGATAAGGCCCTGGTAGCTATTTGATTATGATATAAAAGCTATTCAGTCTCTCGAAATGATGTGCTGTTTCCCTAAAGATTGTTTCTTACAACAATATATGCATGTATACTAAATGCATATATTGATAACAGATGCTAGGAAAAACAGCATTTCATAACTCGCACCAAAAAGCAGATGTAAAGTGATGCCATAAATCACTGTTGAAAAGAGGAGGTAATAAATAAATGTAAATGAACATTTTGTTACAAAGTTGTGGTCTACTGTGGGCTTACCATTGTATTATAATCAATATGAACAAGACATTCACAATTTCAGGATGATCTTGATGAATTTATCAAGCATTTAAACATTGCAAATTGATAATTATACATTACAAAAGGTTACAAAAGGTTATATTATATTTACTGAAAAGTATGTATACTTGATTGACATAAAATAGATATTTGAATTATACATAAAAATAATTCTGAATAGCTTTAGTTTCGATATATAATAAAAATAGCATGTAATCAATAATGACTCATACAATTCTCATGATGACATTCTACAGTGATTCTGGCGCTAATTTAGTCAATTATCAAATGGATTATACATCATCATTCAAACATTAACTAACTGCTGGCTTGTACAAATTCATCTCAAAATTCTTCAAATTCTCAATATCATCTTTAGGACTATTGAATTATTAAAAAGAAATATTTCTTCAATTTTACTTATTACATAACATAAATTGTTACCCGACTCTCTATATAAATGTAAATGAAGTAATTTCGCCTATTGACCGGTCAATAGTTTGACTTCCTAGTGTCTGCATTGTCCACATAAATCTTTAACCACTATAACATATTCTATTATAAAGGAAAGGTTAACTCAAACCCAGAGTGTATAGTGATTCACAACACTACATGTATTAAGCGTTATGCTGGACTATACATAATCTCATTAAATGGAACAGTTGGCTCTCTATCACTTTTTATGGAGGTGTGTATACACTCAATCTGATTAAAATACAGATCCTTATTATCACTACGTTAGATAAGAGGATCTGAGAAAATCCCATAATGGGTCATGTCCAGATGACCTTTGTAAATGGCCAATCAAATTGCTGCTGGCAAAATTTTAACGGTGAATTTCAGGGGACGAAATAGTTTGAAAACCTGTCAGAATTATTTCCGTGTAGGTAGTCATCTCGCCCAAAGAGCACAATAAAGCCAATCGTATTTGTATGTTGGGGCGAAATGGCGTTGTCATTTGACAGAGCAACGTGCAGAAAATGCATTTGACTTGAATTACACGTGGTATAAAGGTCATCCGAACATGATCCTTACGCCATTTCATTCCTGCCACCCGCCATATTGGAAAAGACAGTCTTTCGACACGCGAGAAATTAGAAACTACATCAATCAACATAGAAACCAAGGTAAGAATGATTTGCTTGCATAAAGATAGTAAACTTCCATTGTAATCATCTCTTTCTAACGCATACTTGTTTAATATATGTGTTGGTGAGTCATCGTGAGTCATCATTTTGGAAATCGTCCTTCACTCTTTCTTGGGTCAAGTAACGATGTAAAAAATCATAAATTCAAGCAAATTTCCTTTTCTGGAATTTTATTATTGTCATCGATAAATAAGTTGAAATATATTCTCCTTATTTTAAGCTGCGGGCTAGTTAGCTCGTAAAGGGCCATTGGTCTTGGGTAGGCTATTCTTAATATTAAAATTACTTGGCAGGCTTGTGACAAGTTGTGTGACGCTAGATGAAGGAGGCCGGTATATATCCCTATTTATAGGCTATCGAATACTATTTTTGGAAGTTACCGCTGATGGAAAGATTCAGAATTGTACTGTTGCTTCACACGTTATAGTCGTATTTTCAAAGACACAAATTATATTAAGTTTAATTATTTTGTCGCAGTTAAAAGCCTGGGTGACGCTACGCATGCGCAATTGGAACAAAACCGATACTAGCTACTACAGCGTGCTTGGCGCTAGGCCTAGGTCTCCGTTCATTTATTCAAAGACAAACTATTTGAGATTTACATGGATGCTTTCGCCCCTGTGAGGAAGGCTGTGGGTTCTGTCCCCTGGCCGAGACACACCAAAGTCTATAACAGTGGTAGTTTCTGCTCCTGCTTAGCGCTCAGCATACAGGGAGTGGGACGACTAGTTCGCCCGTTGTCAGTATAATGTGACCGGGTGGGGTGTGTTGCTTGGTGTCTTCGGCGGCATGTTTCAGTGATATAGCACTATAAAAAGGGCAACAGTTCCACTATACAAGAAGACACAACACGAATATACCGCAGTCTCCCAGTACACTCACCTCGCACAACATGCACGCAGCACGCCGCATACAAGGGAGGCCGTCCTTACATGACCATAGCTGTTAATAGGACGTTAATAAATCAAACAAACAAACAATTAAATATTTCTCTAATGCCTGAGATTTTTATGCTTGAAACAATTCTTTGACATTTGTGATTTGAAAACAATATGCCTGAGATTTTAAACATTTTTGAAAACAAATATTACTCTTAATACCTGATATTTTAATGCTTGAGAATTTATTCTTTTACGCTAGAAAAATACGCTAGATTGTTTCACATCTATCTTGAATGACGCTTAGCATGCGCATTACAAATAAAGCAATTTTATAATACTTGCTATTTTTAAGTTCACGCTTGAGATTTACATATATGCTGATAACAATTAAATATTTCTCTTATGCCTGAGATTTTATGCTTGAGAACAATTCTTTGACATTTGTGATTTGTAATAATATGCCTGAGATTTTAAACATTTTGAGAACAAATATTACTCTTAATACCTGAGATTTTAATGCTTGAGAATTTATTATTTTACGCTAGAAAAATACGCCTGAGACTTTCATGCTTGGGAATAAATCTTTGAAATGTGTATCAAAAATATGCCTGAGATTTCAACAATTTGAAAAATGATTTAGATTTTCATATATGAAAACGTAATAATGTATGGGATTTGTATACAAATATGAAATTATTAGAAAATGTATTTGAATGTCATGATTGAATAAACATTTAATGTTAACGTTGAATATTCTACTTTTTTATATCTTGCAAAGTATAGACCAACAATTTAGTGCAAGTGAAGAATTCTAGAGACATTTGATGACACCCTAGTTTTGTGATTTGTTTGCACATTTGTAGTGTCATGTTGATGCATATAAATCGGTGATTTTAACATTTGAAAAAATGTCTTTCTTTTTCACATATGTACTTTGAAATGAAGAAAATGTATTAAAATGTTCATGATTGAGAAGACATTTCATGATTTGCTTCTTTATTTACAACATTTGAGTATGTATATTTTACAAAGACAGAATTGACATATTTAACGTATTGCTAAAAGAATTGCTGAGAATATACCTTAGAGAATTTGAATTACATCCCCAAGATTTGTATGCGCATTTGAAGTGTACTGTCAACGCAAATGCATATTATGTCATATATGTAACAATAACATTTTATTTCTAGCTTGTGATCATGAGAACATGGTTTAAAAACATTTTATGAAAAAAGTTGCCTTTCTTATTGTGTGTCATCATGGTGACTTGCTCTGAGATATCAATAACATTTTGGGAATCCAAGTACTGAATGCTAAGTTGAGATTACAACTAGTTGCAATGACAACAATGCTTTACATATCTTTCTTTGGCATCATCATCTCATATTTATTCAGATTATGAAATTAACACAACATTGGTTAGTCTAATGGACATTCTTAGAACATTACATTTGTAACTTTGAAGACAAAATTTAATGAAAACATTTATTTAATTTGTGCTTACTCAATCTGTGTAGCTGAAATATTGAATCAAAAATGCGAAAAATGCAATTTAAATTCATTCATTTGACAGTATATCACTCAGTGTTACTAAAGCTTCATAATGTCAAAGTGACCTAGCTTGGGCAAGTCTAATGGTAATTCTTAAAATATTGCATTTGTAGCTTTGAAGGCAAAATTTTAAAGAAAACATTTATTAATTTGTGTTTATTTAAACTGACTTGTGTAGCTGAAATATTAAATCAAAATTGCACAAATATGGAATTTCATTCATTTGACAGTATACCACACAGTGTTATTATATATATTGATTAAAGTTTCATATGTCAGAGTGACCTACCTTTTTATAATGTTTCATGAGGAAAACAGTGCATGACAATCTTAATATATTGCATTTGTAGCTTTGGAGACAACATTTTCAGAAAACAATTATTTGAGATGTGTATCTGAAATATTAAATAGAATTGCACAAAAATGCAATCCCTATCATTTGACACTTTACCAAACAGTGTTATTAAACTTCATTATGTCAGAGTGACCTAGCTTTTTCTGATATTTCAAGAGGAAAACAATGCAAGGCAAATTGCTTGGTTTTTATTTCCTACGCACAACTGAAAAAATGTTGCTAACTGTGTTCCTTCTGATTTGGACAAAGTCTTATACGAAGGTGATAGAATTTACAAAATTATCCAATCTAAACTGGATGACTCTTAAGAACTTCTTCTCTTTACCGATTTACCTAAAGGGGTTCAAATTGGGAAAACACGGTTTATCTGTAAACACAAAAAGAATTTTGTTGGTTGTATGAATGTTGGTTAGAGATCTAATTTAGGTTATTCTCTTGAAAATGGCTTAAACATAACATTTGCACATTGTCAACACATTCTTATGGTATTTAAGTCATGTGCTATTGTGATTCACCATTCCCGTGGTATTTATTATGTTTTTGATTCTTATTCTAGAGGACCTACATCTCTTGCAAACCCAGATGGTCATGGTGTTCTTTCCATTTTATCTACTTTTGCAAAACTTTGCAGCTTTTTGCGTGCATTATGTTTGTCATTATCTGCTACTTCTCTTGATCAGGTGCAATATGAAATAAATGGTATTGCTATGCATGAGCATCATTCCCGGTTTCAAAGCAGTATATTTTGGGTCACTATCAACTTTGATTCTGCGACAAACTCTAACGGTGTTAATGGCCATGACAGCAAGTTGAACAAAATATGCAAACAGTCTTCATTTCAACTTACAGACATTGACTTTTTTGATTGCACGAAGAAACCAAAGCCACAAAAGAGAAGAAATACTTCAGATTCTCATTTGGACTGCCCCAGAAAAATCTTTAAAAACAAAGATAGGGTTGGTTCATATCTTCCAGAAACTTCAAACAATATAACCAAAAATCATTGTGCTCCAAAGGATGTATCTTTAGATAGGGAAGCAAACAATGTAATTACAGATTTTAGTAGTCTGTAGTCTGTAGCTGAAGGTCCTGCTTTTGTATGCACATGTTGTACCCAAACTTGTTTTCGCAATGGTGTTGTCAGAGTTTCTGATAAAGACAAAGAGACAACAATGGGCAAAAGATGTTTACAAGGGATCTTCAGTGTGAATGAATTGGAATGGTGCTGTGCCACTTGCATACAAAATTTAAGAGAAAACAAAATGCCGTCTTGTTCACTGCAGAATGGTATGGGTTTTCCTGTTAAACCACAAGAGTTAGAATTGACACAAATGGAAGAAAGGTTGATTAGTCCAAGAATACTATTTATACAGGTTCTTGAAAAGCCTAGAGGTGGTCAGAGATGTTTGAAAGGCAATATTGTCAATGTGCCAACTGATGTTAATACAACAATGACAAGTTTGCCAAGAACATTGAATCAATCTGAAACAATCCAGGTGAAGCTTAAAAGGAAAAAGAGTTTTAAGCATTCAGTTATGTATGAGCCTATTCGACCAAAAAAATGCATAGATACACTGGAGTGGCTACTTTCATATAGTGAGCTTTTTAGAGCAGAGGGAGTTCAAATAAACAGAGACTGGCAAATCAATGATGAAGAATATGACAAATCCAGTATCGATCAAGCTTCTGCCAAGGATCACTCAGATGTACACTTCTCAGCTCATGTAAACTCTGATGTAGGCATGATGTCAGATGTTAACCTTTCAGCTAGAGAAAACTCTGATGTAGGCATGATGTCAAATGTGATGTGACTCTTTCAGGTCAAGAAAACTCTGATGTAGGCATGTCAAATGAAAACTTGTCAGCTCGAGAAAACTCTGAGGTCGGCATTTCGGATGTTAACATGTCTGATCGAGAAAATTCAGATGTAATCATGTCGGATGTAAATTTGTCAGCTAGAGAAAACTTTGATGTAGGTATGTCAGATGTAAATACGTCAGCTCGAGAAAACTCTGATGTATGCATGTCAGATGTAAACTTGTCAGCTCAAGAAAACTCTGAGGTCGGCATTTCAGATGTTATTACGTCTAATCGAGAAAACTCAGATGAAATCATGTCAGATGTAAATTTGTCAGCTCGAGAAATCTTTGATGTATGCATGTCAGATGTAAACCTTTCAGCTCGAGTCAGTCGAGAAAATTCTGATGCAGGCATGTCAAATGTCAACATGTCTGTTCCAAACAACTCTGATGTAGACATCTCCGATACGAAGATGTCAGGTAGCGAAAAACTGAGCATGTACAAGTTAAGTGATGAAAAGTCTTGTGATATATCTGTGACAGTAAAAGGTGTACATGAATCATCAAACCTGAATGATATCCATACAAAGCTAAATAGTCATATTAGCATTGTTAATACAGACATTGATTCAGATAGTTCAGACGGTTGGACAGAGGCACATAATTTTGAAAATCGAGTTACTGGTAACACTGATACATTAATGCATCCTATAAATGTTCAAGGATTACAGAAAGTATTCTCATTTGCTCCTGGAGAGGGTCAATCTCCTTTAGGTATATACCAAGACACAAATGCAGAGTACTTATCTTTTCCAACCATTTTTTGTGGGCAACAAAGGACCAATAATAAGGATAGAGAAGTGCCTGTTCATTACAGCACTATATGTAGATGGGAGTTAAGGTGTGTTGATAGAAGAGCAGCTTCCTCTATACCAAATATATTCTTCAAACTGCAGGTGAAACAAATTCATGACAGAGTTACTTTAGCTATAAGAAAGTGCAAATCTGAAGGGAAGAAGGTAACTGTCAGTGATGTGATAAATCCAAATTCTTTTGATAACCTTGTTAGATTGAATGAAGTGTTCAGAGTGCTGCGTAGTGTCAGCGGATCTCCGGCATACTGGGAACAAGCAAAAAAGGATGTTTTTGCAATGATTAGACAGCTTGGTATACCTACATGGTTTTGTTCTATGTCTGCAGCAGAAACCAGATGGACAAGTCTTTTAAAAGTCCTTGGAAAATTAGTTAAGAATAAAGAATACACAGATGAGAAAGTGAAATCTCTGACTTGGACTCAAAAAAGTAACTTAATCAAGTCTGATCCTATTACTTGTGCCCGCTATTTTAATCACAGGTCTTTATCTCTTCAGTTATGAAAAGCACTGCAAAGCCATTGGGTCTGGTAAAAGATCACTTCCATAGAGTTGAATTTCAGCAGCGTGGGTCGCCACACATACACATGCTTGTTTGGATTAAAGATGCTCCTGTATATGGCCAAGATAGCTCAGAGGATATTTAAACATTTATTGATAAACACGTCCTGCTCAGCTGAAACAGATAGACCAGATCTTATAAATTACCAAACTCACAGACATGCACGGACTTGTCGAAAGAAGGGGAGAAATGTGTGCCGATTTGGATTTCCACATCCTCCAATGCCAGAAACTAAAGTACTGGAGCCTTTAACTCAGAAGCAATTAGCAGATCATCCTGAAGCATCTGCAAATTTTGCTTCGATATATCAATTTTTGCAAGGTATGTCAATGGATGAAAATATGACTTTTGAAGAGTTCCTTGTGACGTTGGACATGAAAAAAGATGATTATATCATTGCTTTGAGATCTTTTCTGCAAAATTCAAAGGTTTTCATGCAAAGACTACCATCAGAGATCAGAATGAATTCTTATAACAAAACTATTCTGAACTGTTGGGAAGCAAATATTGATGTTCATAATATTAGATGCATATGATTGTGCTGCTTATATTGTATCTTATATATCAAAGGGTCAGCGAGGAATGTCATATATGTTGTATGAAGCCTGCAGAGAAGTTCGGAATGGAAATTATGATTTGAAACAGCAAGTCAGGAAGATTGGCAATACATTTTTGACACATGTGGAGATTTCAGCACAGGAAGCAGCATATCTTCTGTTACAAATGCCTTTGCGAATGAGCAGTCGTAGTATTGTGTTCATTAATACATGTGTGTGAAGCAGACAAAAGGACATTTCTCTTGAAACATATGTACGAGCTGGAGAGCCTATCAAAAGATTCAACAGATATTGAATCAAGAACCCTTTTCCAGTGCTGTCTTGCAGATATCATGTCAAAATTTGAAATTATGTTCACAAAAAAACAAAAGGATAACCAGAAAAAGAATCACACTGATGACCAATTCTTGCCAGAAAATATTGATGATCGAGATGATGAGGAAATTTTATGCAATGATGAGATGCCAGAGTCTTGAGTTGATGAGTTTGCTGATGAGCATTTTATGAAAGATGGAAGTGTCATAAGGAAAAGACTTGTGCAGAAGATAATTCGCTATGTACGGTACAATCAAGTTAATGATCCTGAAAATTTCTTCCGTGAACACCTAATGTTGTTCTTTCCATGGAGGAATGAAGAAAGGGATCTTTTGGGTGAACATGTGTCCTATGAAGAAAGTTATCAAAGCAAGTTAACATTAATTGAAAAGAATAAGGCTGTCTATGAAGTTGTCTATGAAGTTGGAGGAGTTGTTGAGAAAATTTCAGAGCTTGATATTTCTACTTCTAATGTTGTCGCAGCTCCAGGTACACAACACATTGATGAAATTGATGTGGATAAGGAAGCAATGGCATGTGCATTGTATAGCTGTTTTGACCCAGGGGAATCTCGACATGAATATGACTTATCACTAGACTTTGGTGCATGTTGTAAATTTGCTGTTATCTTTAACAGCTGATATGGATATTTCTGCATAGATAGTGGATTGAAAGTTTTGTTTTGGTATGACCAAATATTTTAAGAATGGAAAATATTAAATTTAATATGCCGAAGGGACCAATTGTACTTTGTATACATTTCCTCCACAACTGATATTGATTTCTGCTGTAATTTTGGTCTCATTTTATATGCTGCTATGGCTATTTGCAATTATTTTAGAGGTTAAAAACTGAATTTTGAGGATGGTA
Source organism: Argopecten irradians irradians (assembly GCA_004382745.1). Lineage (NCBI taxonomy): Eukaryota > Metazoa > Mollusca > Bivalvia > Pectinida > Pectinidae > Argopecten > Argopecten irradians. The sequence continues at coordinate 5,980 of SAYR01022728.1, read as the reverse complement.
AGAGGTCCAATGAGCAAAAAACAGCTCTAAGTATGTTATTCATTATTATTCATCCCGAGCTGTACAATAACTGGATTTAATTGATGTAGCATTTTATACATTATAGGCAATTAAACTTGTCATACATATGCATTGACCATGCATTTTGTAGGAAATTGAAGTTGAAATATATATTGCTGGCATCACTTGTATTGAAGTCACACATATAAATGCTGAAGCCAATCAAAATTGAACTTTGATAAAAACATGACATCTTTGTTAAAGGTGACTTGGTCAAGGTCACTCTAACTGAAAAATTGGAATCCAAAATTTGAAAAATCTGGAGTTGTATCAAAATTTGTTTCTATAGACAATGAGTATTGAAGACTTAATTTCCACACATGTTAAATATAGCATTTATGTATGTATATGTTGCTTTATGATAACACAAGAGATTCATTAGCAGCAGTTGTATGTATTATCGCTTCAGCAATGTAATGTTGCTAATCGCCTGTTTGTCCTTGATCAATAGATCTTAGATATTGTGAAATTTATGGTTTTACACCCCACAGGGGCCTGAGGATTAATACATAAATTTATGACATTCTGTATCAGAAACTCGGTGACTGTTAACTACGTTGATGGCGCTTGGCCACTTGTTTGATTTTTCAATTTTCTAAAGTTTTAACTGTTAATAATTTAAGGTCACCTGAGACCAAGTATCAAGTGACTTATTCTAATCGCCTTTTGTCTGTCGTCGTGCCTCGTCCGTAGTATGGTGATAAACAGTTTACATTTTTTACCTTTTCTCCAAAACTGCAGAACCAAATTTGTTGAAATTTTACAGTACCCTTCTATAGCCAAAGGTCAACCAAACTTCTTAATTATATGGTTCCAGCCCCCTAGGGCCCTGAGAGGTGGGGCCAAAATTGGTCAAATTGGCTAAAACTTAAAAAATCCAGAAATGGTAGAATTGAATACTCTTCATAGATGGAAAAGTCTTAAAGGCCTTTTACAAAAATTGTGAATTTCATAGCCCTATAGGATTTCAGATTTCCCCCTGGGGAGGGGATCAAATTCACTCTATCTAATATAGAAAAAACACTCAGGTGACCACTAAGGCCCATGGGCCTCTTGTTTTGTTTCCCGCTTCAAGTTCAAAAGGGAAATGTATATGTTTATTTATATAGTTATTGCATGTTCCTTTTATTCTCTGGAACTGAATTAAAAATTCACTGGAAAAATATTAAAGATTTGTGTTTTATTTTAGTGTAATATTTTCCTGCGAAGCTAGCCCATCTTTACATTTACAGCTATATTATCCAGGATGGAACTTTTATGATGAGAGTATACACTCCGATGGAAGTGCACCTTGCAACCAAGATTGAATAATTCTGACAAGCATCTATAAGTACAGCCAAATTTTGTGAACACAAACTCTGTGGATCATCTACAGAAATCAAGAGTATTTGAGTCAATTGTCTAGTTCTTGCACATTAGAGTGCCATGTTGGTCAAATTAAGAAATTGCTTTGTCCAGTATATATACATTAAGCCCCATTTTCTAATTGGTTTGAAAAGTTTGCCTTCAAGTTCAAGTTAACAAGGTTTAGCTGTACTTAAGAGTTTGCATTTTTGGGCTTACCTATAGTGAACAAAAGACAAAAGCAATTTACTTTTCTTTTCAATGAAGTTTCATTTTCTTTTCTAAAATTTGTATGTAATATTAGATCTGAAAAAGAACGTTTTCAGAAGGAGAAGAAAAGAGAAGATCCCATCTTTAGTCGCCTTTTACGATCATGCAGTGGGGGCAGCAGGTACAATTCTTACGCCTTACCTGCAGGACAACTCTTGAGGAAGACTATGGCAAAAGAAAAACCTGGGTGATGTGGTTCCTGACAGCTTGCCCGTCCTGCGGTCCATTGTAGGGCACCACATCACCACCAGCCTCATCACCAGGATAGTCTTCCCCATCTACTGCTGGCTCCCTCATCATGACTGCTATGTTGTGCAGAACGGCACAGGCCAGGATTACCCTCACCACCCTCTCGGGCTTCATGCGAATCTGAAACAAGACAATTGTAACAATTAACTTTTAAAGTAGTACAAATGTACCAAGAAATACATAAAAAGAACTTGTGATAAAAGATTTGTATTAGTTTTTTCAATATGCGCATCATACTTTAAACAAGTTTAGAATATTTTATTATTTTTGTCATTTTACAAATGAACCATTGATCTGCTAAAGTGTTTTATTTAAAATATTTTTTTTTTCAAAAGGGATGAGGTGGGGGTCACATAGTTGTACTGATCCAATTAATTGTTTATATGAATTTATTTGACATATCAACTTTCAAAATGACCATGAACAACACAAAATTACCTCTGAGTGAAGGACATGGAAGCGTCTCTTCCATGTCCCAAACACCCTTTCAATGCAGTTTCTGGTTTTGCTGTGTGCATCATTATAGCTCTGCTCTGCAGGACCAGCTGGATGGAGGTATGGTGTTAACAAAAATGGGCGGCAAGGATATCCAGAATCTCCCAGGAGAACTCCCTCTTCCCAGTTCCGGACAATTTTCCTGTGCCTGCACACTATAATACATTGAAATACCTGTATAAGACAGACTGCACCATGCAAAATAAGATATAGCCTTTCTATTACAATATTTTTTAATGTTCAAAATATTTTCAACACTTGCTTTATCAATATTTATTTCTCAGGTAACATAATAATATAGCAATAATTTCACTTTAATAATTATTCATCACATTTAAACCATATTCCAATTAATTTTTTAAAAATGTATACAATACTTACAGAAGATGTCCGGAAAGATGTGTGAATCATGCCGAGCATCCGGCAACGCAGCGTTCACGTTAATGAACTTTCCTTCAAAAAATTAAAATGATATTAATATGTATGCTCTGTTGCCATTGTTATCATTGTGCAATATAAAATATTTAATAGAATTATATAAACCTATAAGTGTGATTATGCAAGGACCATTCAATTTTTATTTCATAAAATTTCTATTTCTTCAGTCTATTCTAATAATATTTATTTCACAAATGTTATTTTTATGTAGCTCTCTATACATAAAAATTGAGACAATATTATATGAATTATACTATTTTAATATGTAATGATATTCCGTTAGCTGGTTCCAACTATTAGTTTCACATGTTCTGTACATTCAAAGTTGAAACAGACTATAGATTTTGGCAATGCACTAAGGGACTTAACACCTACCATCCGCGTCGCAGACACACTGCACGTTGATGCTGTGGAATCCCTTCCGGTTGACATAGGTTGGCTCATCCACGTGTGGAGCTTGTATCCGAATGGTGTGTCCATCCACAGCACCAATCACTGACGGAAATTCCGCCGTAGTGAAAATTTCGCCTTGGAGCGCCGGCACTCATCAAGGAAGGCCATTTTACAGCGTCATTGTGGTGCTCGGGCCAGCCGACAACACACACGGTACAAGCAACGTGATACCGTGCTCTTGTCCAACCCTATAATTGTAATTGACAGTAAGTAGTTTAGTTAAAAGGCAATGTCTTGTATGCACTATTGTTTTGATAAACATGCAAACATACAAATTAAGAAAAAATACCCCTTCTGCACGATTCAAATGCAATGCATTGCGTGATGTTTACATTTTTTCGTCGTAAGTTTTTTTTTTCGGAAAATTGGTTCATTAGGGCCTAGAGGCAAACCGGTTTCTGTTTCAAGGCTGTATACCTTACTTTTATTATATTATACATCGAAGAATATATCCTTTGGTGAATGGAAGTATAAACTGTTTACATGATGTGTCACAGGAACAGACCAAGATTTTCTGTCAAAACATTACAGCTAAACTACGACAATAAATAAACGCAGTTACTGAGAAAAAAAGCATGAAATCAACGACCATTATTCATTTAATGTCCAATTAATGGAAATTACTGTAATATTTGGGTCTTACTAGTTACTAGAAATCTATTAAATTCAATTTCTGGCATTATTGGTAATAGATGACCAAAACCAAGAAATGCTCAAACAAATCAATATTAATCAAAACCTTACCTGTTGTATCTCCTACAACTTGGCAGGAAGCTGCCACTGGCCAGGAAAACGAAGACTAACAAGACCCTGCTGATCAACAGTCAGGGCATGGTTCCTGGCGGAATGTCTCTCCAGCCTATCCTTTGAGCAGGAAAATTCAAGGAAAGCGATGGACTGTCGTCCAAACCTGTAACGGGATCTCAATTCCTGGTCGGTGTATGCCCCGTCCAAGATGGCTTGGTGTCGATAGACGCGCGTTTCCTCCTCCGAGGCACCACCAAACCATCCTTGGCGGCATATTTGACGACTCGTTAAATACTTATCGAGGGTTCTCAAGTGATTAAAGTTAACGATTAATTAGAAAGTCGTTAAGTGTTAATTTTTTTTTGAACAACAGTTAACGACAATCGTTAAATTTTAACGACTCGCTACTATGGTTTAACGATGTCGTTAACTTAACGATAGTTTTGAACAACCGGGCCCTGATTGCTACTGATGACTGTGTTGTGAATAATATTTCACATGACACATATGTTGGCATTCTACGAATCATTGAACTACAAACAGTCTATCTCCTTTAAGTGCGAAGTGCTTGCAACTGGTTTAAAACTGAAGATAGACCAATGTATTGCTTTCTCACTGGAGGTGCCGGTTGTAGGAAAGAGTGTTCTTACAACTGCTTTGTACCAAGCTCTGGTTCGATATTTTGCAAAACAACTTTGTCAATGCCCTGATGAGGTGAAGGCTGTACTGTGTGCACCAACTGGAAAGGCAGCTCATAATATTGGTGGTTCAACGATTCATACCTTGTTTTGCATTCCTGCAATCAGAAGTTTTAAGTTCAAACCTTTAGATGGCACACAGTTGGATACTTTTCGTGTGAAATTACGCTCTTTGAAGGTTGTAATTCATTGGATGAAGTTTTCAATGGTAAGGAAATAAATGTTTAACTACATAAATCTTCGCCTTCAGAATATTTGCAACACAAAAACCATTTGAAGGTGTAAGTGGTGATTTTGCCAATTGGAGATCTGTTTCAATTGAAACCTGTCATGAGGATGGAGATTTCCAGGACCTTGAAAGTATGACTATGGAGTACGGTTCAGCAATGAAAAAATGTGGAAAGATTGCTTTTGGATCTTTAATGAGGCTAATCAGACATCATGCGGCAAAAAAAAGACTTGCACTTTGCACGATTGTTCAATAGGCTACGGGAAGGTGAACAAACTACAACTAATTTGGAAACTCTAAAGAATAGAGTAGTATCTGAGGCCAATCCAATCCCTTCAATATCAAGTATACCACACCTGTTCACAACAAATGCTGAAGTAAATTCACACAACATGACGGCATTGCAGAAAATACCAATTTCTCAGAGATGTAGTATCAAAGCCATAGATACAGTATGTGGTGATGTGACTGAAGGAGTTAAGGAAAAGGTTAAAAACCAAATTTCGTCAGATCCATAAAAAAAAATGGGTTTGCATGAAATATTGCATCTAGGTGAATGTTTGCAGGCAGATATTATTATCAATGTGGATGTTGATGATGGCTTGACAAATGGATCATCATGTGAAATAAGAAAGCTTGATTTCAGAGTAGCTGATTCAGACAGATGTAGCATTGTGTGGGTAGAGTTTGAAGATCCCAAAATAGGAAACATTGCTAGGACAAAGTATTCTCATTTATATAGAGAAAACATAAATAAATCATGGACACCGATACTTGAAGTAACCAGACGTTTCAGTGTTGGCAGAAACCATTCATGCTATATCACCCGAAGACAATTTCCATTGCGACTTACTGCAGGAAAGACTATTCACAAATCACAAGGATCCACTATGAAAAGTGGTGTTCTCCATTTTGGAAAAAGGAAGCAAGAATACATGCACTATGTGGGCTTAAGCAGAATGTGTAAACTTGATGATGTGCATATTCTTTTCCTGAA
>SAYR01022725.1:0-11259 GCA_004382745.1 Argopecten irradians irradians | reverse complement strand
TGTAGATCAAGGTAAGTGACTGAATGTGTGTCTCAACAAGGCCTTGGTCAATATGACTTTTTCTAGCTGCGATGACGTAGCTCTGAACGACGGACGGAAGATTTCTGACAGATGGTCGTCGTCAGAGCTACGATTCCGTCCCATTGCCCGTAGTGTTGCAAAACATCCAGCGGTGAAAATGTTGCATTTCATGTGTGTCATGTAATTTTTTAATTAAATTCAACAATATCAAACATTTTTAACATAAAATGATTATTTATTTACCCACCTCCATGTCTAAATTATGTTTTGAAGCATTTTTGAATGGCTCGCATCTCCGACACGGCTCACTTGGCTGCCATGATGCTTCTCGTTAGAAAGTCTCGCGCTCCAAATATGGCACCTAGTACCATATATGGAATAACCTACAAATTTTCACTACAAAAGAAATAAATGTTACAAAGTTTTTAACAAGAACTTTAAAATTCTTTTTTGCTTAATTCTTAATAATACTTACATTTGTTCAGTTTCACCATATTTATTCTTAGTTTGTTGGCTTTTTAAAACTTTTAAACATATTTTAGATTTCTACCTGTTGGGTGTTTCATTTTGTCACGGTTTCCGGTAAATCAAACATGGCGGCGTATTTGAATAGAATTATACATGTGTTGTGTTTGCCTTGGATTTTACCACTAATAGTTGATGAAAGATTATAATCGAAAGGTTTGTGAATTGAATATTGATCATAGTTGTCAGAACAATACAGTTGCATAAGGATAATACCGAAAAATATATTTTTATCAGTCTCAAAGTGCCCGATGTGGATCACATTGGGGCTTGCAACACTAGTGGCAATGGGATGGAATTCATACCCTGACGGGAACGAAGTGGAGGCAGGGTATGATTATCCGTTCTAGACTTTTTCCTGTTCATATTACATTCTATTTACCAACACAAAAGTCCATTATTGTTTGATATCTTGTTCAAATTTCATTATCATATTGTAGTTATATTTTCCCTATCCTTTTAGTTGTTCACATAAATCATCGCAACTGTCAAAATAAATATGTTAGCAGACTTTGCCAAATTAAAAAAAAAAACCTGCTTTATATGTCTGAAAAATGTGTAAGTATTATCAGTCCAAAAAACCTGCATTATTCAAAATTATTTGAAAATAAACAACACCTTAACTCCAGAAGTGAAAAAATAACTAAATACGCTTTAAAGATAAACAAGAGATCCCAGAGGGATGTTGGCGCCCACCAAAGAATGATCTACCTCTGATAAACGAAAGAGGGATCTTTTCTCTGCTTTTGCTACATAATACTACATATGAAATTTGAGAAAGATTCCTTTCCGCGTTTTCTAAGATATCTAACAATAACAAACTTCATTGATCAAAATCCAAAATGGCTACCTGTCGGCGACTAAAAACCAACTTTTATTGGTGTGCGATTTACTTTCGCGAAATTCGCGCTTGACTCAAAATCGCGAAAGTTAATCTCTCTGAATTATTATCGATACATTTGTATGGTTGTATAGTTCAAAAATGCTCTGTTAGTCGGAAGTAAAATATCTACATGTATATTCAAACTAAATAAACAATTCAAAGTTCAGTAGAACTAAACCTGATAATCCTGGAATGCTACCGTCCACATGAGACGGTGTTTGTGTCGGCCGACACATCAGGCCAAAATCATTATCGGTGCATTCGTTTCGTTTCAGTGAGGGGACAAGGGCTCACTTCGGTTCCAGAGGTTTTTTTATCTCAAGTCTTGAGTTTTCAATTATGGTATCCTTTTTAGTTATATGTAGTATATGTTGTTTTGTTTCAACTACACTAATACCAACATGTTTACCAAAAGACAACTTAAGGCGTACTGATCGTCGCCAACACTGGCGGATTCCATTGTTTATTTGTGTGTGTTCGTGAGTACTATTATATTGTACTGTACGTGTTAATACTGTTAATTGTATAGGGAAATTACACTTACGATAAGAGAAGTATCTTAATAACCATACGCACAGAAGTAAATGGCTATAATCTGTTTCACAAAAACAGATTCTGTATCAACCTTATAAAATACTTTATAGTCAGGAATAAGTAATGATAGAAAACGATTGTTGATCCGCGAACTTGTTTTGAAAGGGAATTAACGCGAAAATAATTGCGCGAATAAAGTTGGTTTACAGTATCTTGTTGACCAATTTATCCGAAATGTTCTAAATATATTATCACAAACTAGACCTCTAGGGGAACCCTGCACATGAAATTTCGGATCAGATCCTTCAGTAACTTTTTGAGAAATAGCGGTAAAACAAACTTCAATTGACAAAAAACCACGATGGTGCATGTCCTGTCACCATTTTGTTGACCATTGATTCCCAAAATGCAGTATGCATAACTAGAAGGACCTAGGGGATACCAGTGACATGAATTTGAGACAGATCCCTTTATAAGACTTTATGATAAATAGCGGTAACAAAATTTTAACTATTGAAATCAAAAGCTGCCATCTTTCTTGACGCGATTGGTCTTAAGATCCAAATATGCACCAACTAGGGCCCACGGGAAGCTACATGTACATATGAATTTGAGAAAGATCCCTTCAGTCCTTTCTGAAAAGAAAATAGCTATAGGGGTAGACAAGAAATGTTAACGACGAAAAGAGTTTTAAAAAGCCCACCATCTGATGATCTAAAAAAACAGTAACATGACATACACGTGATAAGATTAAATAGGTTATCATACTTGTTATCATTCATATTACTGCAAGGTATGTACATGTTATTAAAAGTTTAAGGATTCTCTTGACCGCATTTATAGTGAAATTCAATCCTCATCAATGTAAAAGGATGTGCATAGTATTCAATCTAAAATGTGGTACTTTTAGATGTTTTATTTAATGCAATGTATTCTCATGTTATATGTATTAAACGATGCGTAGAAAGAAGCTGAAATCAGAATTGTCGTGATAAGCTCCCACGGTGAGGAAGTTCTAGAGATGCCAATTAGAAAGATAAAATGTGCTTCGGCATCGCATTTTAATGGAGGACAAACATTTGTAACACAGACGATTCTGTTTGACAAATTTGAGAGTAAAAGGGACTAAAAGGCTTCCAATAAATTATTGTTTATGTCAGGTTAAGTTGATTTTATCACATTAACCACATTCTGAGATCTTACCTGTATAATATTGTTGTATATGTCTCTAGTGTATATAGAACTAGAGAACCTTTTTTTAATGCGAGGTATCACTCGCCATTTGTGATCCTGGATTGCAAATTCTCTTACAGTCAATTTTCCCAATATGATGGCTTTTAGAAATTGCTCGCAGATTACTAAGCGCTACCATAGCGTGCAGTGGTATTACAAACTTTGATTTTACCGGGAATTTAAAATAGCAAATTTTTGAATATGAAAGTTACTGATAAATAAGCGTATCTGTAAACGTTGAAATAGGAATAGTATATTACGGCTTTTTAATATCCTTAACTATATACACTATCCAAAGATCTTCTGTTTGAAAAATTTATCACCTGAATTTTTTAACAAAGTATTAGACTTTCGTTCCCAAAATGGATGTTTACAATGAATGAACGACGTTTCGTCCCAAAATGCTTCGGCTTCAAAGCTGGTTCTTTTTTTACTCCTATTTTATGACAGTTATAACGCAATGGAAAAAAATGAAATCAATATTTCACTCTCGATAACATCAAAATGAATACCAATTAATGCATTTTGTAATATAATGAATCAATTTGTCTCGGATCAAATACTTTCATGGCAGTAAAATGGAAATGCATTTATCAACGTTGTGTATTGGCACCATGGCAAGATCATCCGGAACTACAATGGAAGAAAGAAAAAACTAACAAAATTTTGGACACAAATTTGTCTACTGATAAATAGTACGTGAACAGAACGGTGAACATTTTGTAAAATGTCCAGAAGGATGGCGTAATCTAAAACTAACTGGCAGTTAATAATGAAGTTGAATATTTACACATCCTAATTATCGATAATTTTATATAGCTACATGTATAAAATATCAGATATAATCCACAATATCACTAAAAGTACGTTAGAGATTTACCACTAAACCATCTTTTTAAAACATTTTAGTTTTTTCACCACAGGAGCTTTGACGTTCCTGATCATAATACATACAGCATAAATTTCATTAAAACTTGGTAATACGAAGTAAAATTTTTTGCCGAATGACATAAAAAATCATAATATGGAATGTTTCATATAAACTCGAAGTGTTTTTTTTTGGACTACTAGAAATCGACGAAAATGCCGATTTCTTTTTTCATATTTCTTAACCGATAAACACGGCAATTTTAAAAAGCTGTTTCAATACGTCATCAAAATGTGGAGAAATTAATTGTTAATCGTTTAGCAATTATCCTGAGTTATATTTTTACCAAACAAAAGCATCAGAGATTAGCAATCAAAACTACCATAAAATATTCGCGATCTCACTTGAGCCTATTGTGTGATCACTCGCAACGAAACTAATCTCTACCACCTAGGCAACAGATCTTGAGAATATGCAATACGCACAAAGCCCAACATGATAACTGTTTTTAAGTGGGATTTACATCTTCGGGTGTGAAAATGTTAGTTTTTAAAACATTATTACTCAACAAAAATAGACTGTACGCATTTTCATGATCAGCACCATCAATTTTCCTGTATCTTAATTAATTTACACTGTGCCCATGCATACGTTGTGTATTTTATACTTCTTTAAGTGCAACATTATAATCAAACTGCTATAATTAACAACATTATGAAAGGACAAAACGATTACTTACATGTTAAGACAGGAGGACTGAAGAGCAGCGGGAATTAACTTCAATTAATATTTTCCTCCCTATCTGGTTATTGGATTTTATAAAATTTTAGAATTTTAAAAACGTATAATAATTATATATATTAGCCTTTTTCAGTAATTATACTGTAAAACACATTTATTGTTTCCTTATGTTTTAAACAGAATAAGTCAGCATTGCATGTTTCATTTCAACTGGAAACAGTCTAGAGAGAAGAATTAGTGTGAACAAGAAAGAAGTATAATTATCCACTGTGGAAGCTTAATATTTTATAATATCAATCGAAAAAAATTAACTATCATCATCTTCAAATTCCTTATTGTGAATTTAACTGGTAATATGATTTAAGCTATACCTGAAATGGTTTTATATTTTAACTAATGACATAATTACATGCTGAAATGAAAAGAATAAATAAAGATAATTTTAAATTTAAACACAATATGACATTTAGCTGGATATATTTTTTGTCAAAAAACATTTGGAAAGCTTATTCGTTCATACACACTAATCATCACCTTTCGAGACCAATTTAATGAAAAATCAAATTAAACATTAATATGTTGTAAAAACACAGGTCGTCTTAATTTTCTCCCGATTGGCTATAATGTTTAATTTTACTTTTTTCCGGTCACCACATGAAACTGCCTTTAAATCAATCTCACCATAAAGAGACATACATTACTGCATTCATTATAACACTTAGTAGGCAAATAATCTGAAGATTAGACAGACATTGTAAGTTTACCTTGAATATCTACTGCACAGCTTATGGTACCATTGTATACAGAAAGAGAGGAGAAAAATGTAGCGCAAGACCGGGATTCATCCGGGACTCTTCGAACACTAGCAATTGTGCTCTACCGTGCTCTACCTTGTCATCGAATAATCGACCCAGTACCAGTCCCCGCTACTACTCCTCCCTCCTTTTTTGAAAATAATACGAAACCCTTCATCATAACACCACAACCGTTGGTTATTTAGTTGGGTGCCAATTTCTGTAACAGGAGAGTAAGAAATATATGCTCTTCCGACTGAGCTATCCTGATCACCGTAGTCAACCCAGTCTGATCCTCGCTACTAAAATAAATTTAATCTGGTTTATTTTTTTAATCTCCTTCCTATTTTCAAATCTACCCTTTATGGCTTAGAATCTTACCTGGTGGAAAAGAATATTTTGTTATTACAAATCTCCGACAAATATATGCACACTGTGATTGTTGCAAAGCAACTAACGTATCCGCTTAGCTGATTACTGTTTGATTGTATTGGATAAATATAACTTATTTGTGCCAATGTAAATATATTCTACTCTTTTCAAATTATTCCTGATTAAATATTGCATGTGTATATCTCAAACATCGACCATGTGGCACGGAGTACGGCGGACCAGACAAAGCCGATGTTTTTTGGACATATCTGCTAGAATTTCACGTTCAGGTTCGGTGGGCAAATAAAAGAAAACAAACACAATGCGTTTTCATATGTTATTTTCTCTAAATACAACACTTTTTGTGCAAGTTGTCAAGCATTTAATGGGGAATATTTTGCAATTGAATTGTCAGCCTTCATACATCGGTTTTTGGGACTCCCTGGACATTGTATTTTCCCCATTTTTTGATGCGCAAAATAATACTTGAAAGTAGATTTTTTTCAGCATTTTCAGCCCTTAAAAAGTAACCTGCGCAAAATTATAACAAGTTTTTACTGGTAGATTAGATTATTGAATGATCCATCTTTTTTATCATATTATTTGCCAATAACACTGTTTTGATATCAGAAATATTTGATGGTCTACACAAATGTTAGCCTGATTTAAAACATATTGCATAAACATGGAAATTAGAACTTAATATCAGAAAGCATAAAAATTGTGATATTCTCAGACGTAAATCGGTACCACAACACATTGATGTTATGGATACAGAATTAGATTTATAAAGAATTGTTTACATATCTGGTACAGAACATAATGTTTAATGTAGTGTTTTTTAAAGAAAGGGAAAAAACCTGCTGAACAAACATTAAAGTCGGTGTTTGCTATTTATAAGAGAAATAAAGGAATTGTATCTCTTCCTGTTCATCTTAAACTGAAAATATTTGATTCACTTTGGTATGACAAGTTTTAGTATACTATCAGAGGTATGGGGAATTTGAAAATAAAAAATGTTTGTAGAAAAATTCAATTGTAATTTGTAAAACAATCTCTGAAGTTAAGAAAGTGTACAAACAATCCATGGTCTATGGTGAGCTAACAAGTTATCCGGTTTAATTGAAAGTTCGGATACAATGTATATCAATCAAACCTTGCTGTTTTTACAAAAGAATAGTTACAAAACTTGTTAAAGAGTAGACCAAATTAAACCAATTTAATTCAACAAATCACGTGTAGATATTGATAAGTCTTCAACGGTGATCTCTGTGGGAAGCGATCAACTTTCCAATTAACTTAAAAATAGGGTCACCAAAATGAGGAGCCTATTCTCATTGGAATCTACTAAGGCGGACATGGGTTCCAATTTTAAAAATTTGTGCGCAGGGAGCTCATGAGGATAAATTTTTGAACCTCGATGACGCCATTAAAATTTTCACAGAAGGCGCTCACTTCTAATCGCTACAAAAACCATATCCAAAATCCGTGCCAAAAACCTACAAAGTTTCGTCTCTCAAATGTTCATATATCAATAGATTGGTAGAAATGCCGCTCTGAGGCGGTTACTTGGCTTCGCCACCGTCTCAAACTATAACATTTTAAAATTTGGAGAGCAAAAGCCTCGAAGGTCTTCAAATCCGACAAGAAAAGTACTTGGAAAGAGTACGTCTCAAAAATTAATTCCAATACATCTTCGAAGAAAGTTTGGGAAATGATTGTAAAATCAGTGGGAAAAGAAAAGCAACACCATCCTCCCACCTCATTAACAACAATAAAATATTTTCTTCATAAAATCCGAAATAGCTGGACGCCTTTGCCAAAATTTATTGCCTAAAATTCAATCTCATCAAGAATCATTCAAAAAATTTCAAAAATTTAAAAAAGGAATAAGGAAAAGAACGTCTTAATAATTTAAATCCTCCAATAGTGAAAATGTTTACAATAGGCTTTCGAGAATACCAGAATTGCTCGATGTCCCTTGGAAATCAAAAGGCTCGGCAGCTGGACCAGACGAAATTTCCATAACATGTTTTTAAAAACATATAATACCAGAATCTTCACTAAAATGTCTTTTAACTATATTTAATAAAGTTTTACTCTTCTGGCAAAATTCCGTAGTCTTGGAAGGATCTACTATATACCCCTCCGAGCTCCGGAAAGTGCTACTGATGCCAATCAACTTCGTCCTACTTTCATTAGACGATTGTATTTGTAAAACTCTAGAACGTATGATAAATACTAGATTAGTTTGGTTCCTGGAATCAAACAATATTTAAGTCCTTTGCAAAGGCTGGACTTTAGAAACCGACAGAGGGAAAAGGTAGACCCACTGTTAGTTAGACTAGAAACAACATTTTATACGAGAAGCATTTGCCAAAGAAAGACTCTTGTCGGCCGTATTCTTGTGACCTTGAAAAGCATACGGACACAACTGGCAATATGGTAATACATAAAACGATCTCCATGACATCAGGTATATCGTGGTAATTTGACCAAGTTTATATCAAAATGTTTATATCTGACAGGCATTTCAAAGTTCGAACGGTTCAAACTTATTTCAGAAACAAAGAAACACAGGAGATGGGCGTCCCTCAGGGTGGTATCACTGTCCGTCACACTTTTTGGACTAAATTACAGCTAACTAAATGTCTGGCCAATCTACGGAGAGGGTCTCTATTATGGTGGAATGATTTCTTGATCTGTTTACAGATTCAAAAAACATGCACACTATATGACGACAACTACAACAATGTTTAGGCAAATTACAAAATTGGTGCTGAACGAAAGGGGTGGGGGGGGGTGGAACTTGGCTTTGATTTCAAAAGATAAAAAACTGTCCTGTATGTCACTTCTGTCAAACGAAAACCACACAATGATACTGACGCTCCACTCAAATGGAATAATAAAATTCCAGTAGTTAAACACTAAATTTACTTTTTGGACTAATATTTGATTCAAACTGTCCCTTGTTCCAAACATATCAAAACATCTGAAGGATAAGTGCTCGAAGGCCTGAAACATTCTACGTGTTCTGTCCCATTAACTGATTGGGTAGCAGACCGTGAAATGCCTGCGTAATCTAACGCGGGTCACTTATTAGATCAAATACTCGACTACGGCTCAACATTGTCTATGGGATCGGCTCGCAGCTCCTATCTACAGATGCTTGACCTACCAGAATCAGGGACTGCGTCTGGACTGGAGCTTTTCGAAGCAAACACCTGTGAAGAGTCTCCATGTGGAAAGCTAATGAGCATCTCTAAACGATACGACGAATGATATAATAATCAATACAGTATGCTCAGCCAAAACTGAAATTCCAATCCCCAAAAACCCCGCATTCGATCATGTATTTAAATACGCAACAACAACCAGGACATATTAAGACAAAATCAAAAAAGCTCATACGCAACATAATTGGATCAGAATTTCAAATTATTGTGCAGGACTAAATATAAATTTCGACGCCCAATTGACGAGTACAACGCATATCGGATTGTTATCCACCATGGCTCATTCAACACCTGATATCAATTTATCTTTGACATGAAGAGGGCAAGTCCAGTGCATTACCGAAAACATACTTTCCCCCTCCTTTCGGGGAAGTGCATCAGAGCTTTCCCTGATCAATGTTAAGATCTATCACTGCGTATAAAGAAAGAATGGTATAAAGTTTGCGGACAGCAATGCTGTCATCTAACACTGTTCCTCTATCCGACTTCCAGATGTTGCCCTCCATTTTTCTCTGCGGAATCTTGTGCTATCGGTCTGGCCTTTTGACCACATTGTGGGGGGTGTGGGGAGAACACCGCATTGAAAAAGGCAATCATCTGTTAGACTCTCTTTCGGTCTTCAGGCTTTTTGAAATCAAGATGTCCTAGAAATCCTAATCCAAAATCTTTAATCCGAACATTTCGATATCTTCTAAAACTCAATTACTTATCTCTGACTTGTTTATATAAGGGAATGAACAAGGCTGATAAAGCAGCTAAGACTGTCTTCGCCTAGCACAAACAGATTTGAAACTACCAATACCCGAACACAAAACTTCATTTTTCCAGTCAGCCATCAACACGCATTGGCAAAAAAGGTGGTCTACCGAAACAAACAATAAACTGTTTAAAATTCCAACCTACACTTGATCCTAAACTTCCAGTCGGAGAGACGCGCAGAGAGGAAGTGTTCTCTCTCGGCTCCGACTGAACACACATATTTAACACATTCCTATCTATTGAGAGGGGAGGATCTCCAACATGTCATGCATGTGATTCTCCTCTCACAGATGGAGCATATCTTAGTGCACTGTATTGATTTTAAGCACATACGAGATAAGCACTACGATGTTCTCCGACATGTACATTGTTTCATGCCGTGAGACTAATAAGTATTTTTTAATTATTTCAAAGAAATTGGTATTTTAGATAAAATATGACGTTTTTTCTCATCATAAATCATGTATCAACTCAACATTTCATCGTTTCATCAACATTTGCATGAGTTTTCTCGTGTGTTTTTTAGCCAAAACTATTTTATCACATGCAACCTTTTTTTATCAATAAACGTTTACAATCTGTGTTTAATCCTTACTGGCCTTTTCCTACCCTGATCTTTTATGCTGATATAATGCCTGACTTGTAGTTTTGGCCCCTAAATGACCTTAGTTGTCGATGGCCGTAAAACTCAAACAAACAAACAACAAACAATGATAAGTCTTCTAGAGGACAGTACATATTCTATATTTAAGACATTTTGTCATAGAAAAGTAAGCCCTTGTCTTTCTCTGCTTGGCAAACGATACTTGTTAACTGATACTGTGGTCCCAGGAACTTGATGACAATAGTCATTAAGAAATGGATATTTTCATTAACATCAAATTAACAAAAGGAAATGCCCTGAATGTGGTTATAAAATCACTTGACGATATAACATCATAGGAAATATTAGAATAGGTTTCCAAGATTTTAGTATGTGTCTCTTATTTTACACCTTGGTGTTCAAAGGAATCCCAAAAAGTCCACTGGAAGGAAACATGCCAAATATATTTCTTATTGTACAAAACCCAGTAGTATTGAACCTTAAAAAATATATTTCTCCTATCATCAGACCGAGCATTTTATACTTTCAGTACTTGATTATTGATATGACATTCAATTGAGAAGCAGTAAATTAATTAACCTGCGCAAGATTTAAGGACTATCAACTTTTATATCGCCATAGCTTCAAAATAAAAAACATATAGAAGACATCATGGGTTGGGATATTTGAATGATTCTATTACTCTTTGT
>SAYR01022716.1:0-11494 GCA_004382745.1 Argopecten irradians irradians | reverse complement strand
CGGTACACCCTAGTTCATGTGGACGCTTTTGGAGTGGTGCATCGCAGTTGATGACAAAAACAATAAAATTGACTTTGCAATTATTACGTAGAATGTCCGTTCTTCGATCAGAAATTTGAACTGCCATCACAGAGCCCGCCTGGATTATCGTTGTGGCACCTGTGACCAAAGCTTTAGTCACAAGTCAAGCCTAATGGCTAAACTAAGCGGAAAATAAAATGCAAAAATGGCAGCAGAACATTTACTCGATGAGATAAGTACCTACTTCACAAGAAGAAGCATAATCAGGTAGGATGTTCAAATCCTATACCAACACCCCTAGTCGAAGAAGAAGTCCCCTGTCTAACAGAAGAAGCACCAATGTCATCTTTGCTTGAGAGAATATATGTGGCTTTATGATTTAAAGCGACATCTTAAGACACAAACTTTAAGATGGTGACAAGTTGCATGGTTTGAAGCAGACGATATACAACGAATTCAACAAGCACCAGCAATAGCAACAGCTATAAAATAATGATGAATTTACACAGCAACATTAGCACCACCCTTATGTATTTAACTCTCTCACTGAAAATATATCTGGACCTGCATCTTGTGTGAAGACCTACTTCTGAAGTTCCCGTACAAAACTGTTTCACAGATACTATCACCTCCAAAGGGTCGTTATGGTTATCTACCCTGTGAATTGAAAATTATAAAGATTGGTAATCTTGTTTAGAACTTTTACATGGCAGCTGCCATAAGTCCGAATGCGATAGTGCGACAATACCCTATGCGACAAACACATTGTCACATGGCGCATGGTCGAGTTGTCGCACGGCTTATAGTCGATCAAATTGATAAAAATGATTATTTAGAACAGTTTCATTACAATTAACTTAGCATTAAATTAACTTAAGTATACTTACCAAAGTGCAGTTGGTAGTTTTTCAAGATACCAGCTTACCATTCATTGAGGTTAATCATGAGTCCACATCAAAGGAAACTGAAACAGTCTCCAAAAACGGCCACCTCTCGTGGTTACCATTTGCAAGAGAAAGAAGTATATAATTAGTGTGATAGCAGTATATATTGATATGCTTATTTCGAAACGTCAATGAATACGACAACGGCTCATATGACAGTGCGTCAATATGCCATGCGATAGTGCAACAATATGTCATGCGACAATACATCAATGCGCTATGGAACAAACACACTGTCGCATGGCGCATTGTCGAGTTGTCGCAAGACGTATAGTCGCACAAATTGATACAAATTCATTAGTTAGAACAGTGTCTTTACAATTAAACTGAGCAGGTATTCTGGATATAAGTTTTTCACGTTTTTATACTTACCTAAATGCAGTTTGTAGTTTGTGACGATTCATGGAGGTAAACCATCCGTCTTCATCCAAGGATGCTTACCATGTTGCCATTCCTGTCGTCACTCGGGTCTCGGAAAACTGAAACATACGGTTTCCAAAAACGGCCACCTCACGTGGTTACCATTTGTGAAAGAAAGAAGTGAATGATTAATGTGAAAGCAGTATATATGATGTGCTTATTTCGAGACATCAATCAATACGACAATGCGCCATGCGATAGTGCAACATTATGCCATGCAACAGTCCGACAATGCACTATGCGACAAAAACATTGTCACATGGCGCATTGTCGAGTTATCGCATGGCGTAAAGTCGATAAAATTGATAAAAATTCATTATTTAGAATAGTTTCTTAACAAATATGTAAATCAAAGTATACCTACCTAAATGCAGTTGGTAGTTTTTCATGACTCCAGTTTACCATTCATGGAGGTTAACCATGAGTCGACATCTAAGGATGCTTACCATGTTGCCCACTCTGTCATCACTCGGGTCCCAGAAAACTGAAACATATAGACTCTATAAACGGCCACCGTACGTGGTTACCATTTGCGAGAGAAAGAAGTATATAATTAGTGTGATAGCAGTATATAATGATATGCTTATTTCGAAACGTCAATGAATACGACAATGTGTCATGCGATAGTGCGATAATATGCTATGCGAAAATACGACAATGCGCTATGCAACAAACTGTCGCATGGCGCATTGTCGAGTTGTCGCATGGCTTATAGTTGCACAAATTGATAAACATTCATTATTAAGAATAGTTTCTTTAAAATTACGTAAGTTAAAGTACTAGTATACTTACCTAAATGCAGTTGGTAGTTTTTCATGACTCCAGTTTACCATTCATGGAGGTTAAGCATGAGTCGACATCTAAGGATGCTTACCATGTTCCCCTTTTTGTCGTCACTCGGGTGTCGGAAAACTGAAACATATAGTCTTCAAAAATGGCCACCTCACGTGGTTACCATTTGCAGAAAAAGAAGTATATAATTATTTTAATATAAGTATGTATGACTTGCTTATTTCGAAACATCAATGAATACGACAATGAGTCATGCGACAGTGCGCCAATAGGTCATGCGACAGTGAGACAAATTCAATATTTGTAACAGTGTCTTTACAATTAATATGAGCAGATATTCTGGATATATGTTTGTCACGTTTTTATACTTACCTAAATGCAGTTTGTAGTTCGTGACGATTTGAGTTTAACATTCATGGAGGTGAACCATCCGTCGTCATCCATGGATGCTTACCATGTTGCCTTTCCTGTCGTCAATCGGGTCTCTGAAAACTAAAACATATGGTACGACCACATCTCGTGGTTACCATTTGCGAGAGAAAGCAGTATATAATTAGTGTGATAGCAGTATGTATGATGTGCTTATTTCAAGACATCAATCAATACTACAATGCGCCATGCGACAGTGCGACATTATGCCATGCAACAGTCCGACAATGCGCTATGTGACAAACACATTGTCACATGGCGCATTATAGTGTTGTCGCATGCCGTATAGTCGATCAAATTGATAAAAATTCATTATTTAGAATAGTTTCTTTTCAAAAACGCAAGTTAAAGTATACTTACCTATATACAGTTGGTAGTTTTTCACGACTCTTTTTTACCATTCATGGAGGCGAACCATCCGTCGTCATTCAAGGATGTTTACAATGTTGCCCTTCTTGTCGTCACTCGGGGCTCACGACTCGTTGTTACCATTTGCGAGAGAAAGAAGTATATAATTAGCGTGATAGCAGTATATATCACGTGCTTATTTCGAAACGTCAATGAATACGACAATGGGTCATGCAACAGTACGGCAATTTGCCATGCGATAGTACGACAATATGTCATTTGACAAGTACGACAATGCGCTATGCAACAAAAACACTGTCGCATGGCGCATGTCGAGTTGTCGAATGACGTATAGTTGCACAAAATGATAATCATTCATTATTTAGAATAATTTCTTTACAATTACGTAATTTAAAGGATACTTACCTTTATGCAGTTGGTAGTTTTTCACGACTCTTTTTTATTTTAATACCATTCATGAGAGAACCATCCGTCGTCAGGTGCTAAAAGATGATGGCTTATACCATGTTGCTCCTTCCTATGTTCGTCACTCGCGGTAGTCTCGGATAAACTGAAAGAACAAAGTCTCCAATAGGCCACGTTCAGCTGGGTTACCATTTGCGAAAGAATAATAATACGATAATGAAATATATATATGAAAAGTGCTAGTTTATTCGAAAACGCCATTCAATTATGGACTGCTTTCCCTGCAACTTATAAGTCAAAATTAGAATAGTTCTATTCTGTGATATTTAGGCTTTGTCGAACCTTCGAAACATGGGGCGACAATGCGACATTTGGTACAATGACCATAGCGACAATCACACTGTCGCATATGCACATTATCTCATGGCACATTTTGCGTACAAATTATGAAAATACTTTAATCTGGCAAATTTACCGGATGTATGTCCCACATAGAGAGAATTATAAGCTTACCTAAATGACTGGAGTTTTTCCAAGCACCTCTCCTATGGATAACCTTTATAACGCAATATACCATCCCGTCATTATCAATGATGGCTTATCTCTTGTTTCTCGTTCGTTACTCGGGTCTCGAAACTGAAACATATAGTCTCAACAACGGCCACGTTTCGTGGGTTACCATTGCCCGTTGAGAAGAAGAATTAAAAATAACATTAATAATTATTTTCGCTAAATAGGCCAAATAGTATATTATGAAGTGCCATATTTAACACGTCACAATTAACAACATTGATTCCAACTTTCACCTTCTAAGTGAAACTTAGATATTACTAATCTATATGTATGATTATTTAGGCTTTGTCGCACTGTCGCATGAGCGAAACAAGCACATTGAAACAATGACCCCCATGCACAAACACACTGTTGCAATATGCACATATCACACCTATCGCAAGGCACATTTGCGTAACAAAGGATGAAAATACATTAAATCCTGGGCAAGTATAACGGGTGCTACACTGTAGAGAGTATACTTCCTAAATTGCACTTGGTAGTTTTTCAAGACTCTCGTGGATACCATCTCATGAAGGACCCATCCGTCTTCATCCAAGATGCTACCCATGTTACCCTTCCTGTTCGCACATCGACGTACTACGTGAATGCACCAAAATACCAATCCATGGAGGTGGCCATATTTCGTCGTCACCCCAAAGATGCTTACCATGTTGCCGAACTTCCTGATCTACATTTCGGTCTCCAGTATTACCATCTTATGGAGGTGAAAGCTACCGTCGTCATCCAAGATGGCTTACCATGTTGCCTTATTGTCGTCATCGGTCTTCCCAGGAAAAACCTAACCAAGAACATAAGCTTCCTTAACATACAGCCACGTTTCGGGTTCACACGCAAATATAAACCGTGGTGTCTTTATCACAGTTGTGAAGAGTTAACTTATACCTAAATCACTCTTGTAGTTTTCACGACTTCCAATATACCGTTTCTGCAGTTGAACCATACCGTCGTTATCCAATGTTGCTTACCCATTAGTTGCTCCTCCTTCTGTCACTCGGTGTCATCCAGTAATACCACTCATAGATTTTAAAATCCAATCCGTCTTCGTCATTACCAAACGACTGTATTATACAATGTTGCCCCCTTCCTTTGTACAGTCACTACCGGTCTCCAGTGCTATACCATAGTAGAGAATCTTGAACCACCGTTCTCATTCCAAGGTTGAGCATTTATCATGTTCCCTTGCTGTCTCACTCGTTTTCGAAAACTTGGAAAATATAAGTCCTCCTAACCAAAGCGGACCACGTTCGTGGTTTACCATTTGCCCGAGAAAAGAAAAATAAATAACATACTTAATGGCAATATAATATGAAGTGCATATTTTAAAAACTATCAAAAACATGGGCCGACTTCTCCTCTATTTGATAAGTAAATTAATTATTCTGAATTTCTATGGGTATTGATTGAGCTTTGTTCATCACTGTCGCACGACGATCAATGCGACAATGACAATGAGCCATGCGACAAACACAAATTGTCGCATGCACATTATCGCACTGTCGCGGCACATAATAATAAGATAATATCTGCGTAGAATTGATGAAAATACATTTACCCTGGCAATATACCAGTGTTGTACGTATAGTATACTTACTTAAATGCACTTGCGTAGTTTTTCAAGACTCTCAGTATTAACCTTTTATGAGCAAAACCATCCTTTCATTATCCAATGATAACTTTTCCGCACTGTCGCGATGTCTACAAGCGACATTGGAAACAATGTACTCCATGCCACATATCTACAAGTCCATGCACATATCCAATTGTCGCATGAATATTTGAGTGTACAAATATATGAAAATGCAATAAACAGGGCAGATAATAAAACGTGTTGTCATTTTGAGAGAGTATACTTTCCTAAATGCACTTGGTAGTTTCCAAGATCTCGTTACCATTCATGGAGGTGAAACCATCGTCTCAATCCAAGAGCTTACCATGTTACCCTTCCTTTCGTCACTCGGGCTCGGCTATACAATCATGAGGTGGCCTATCCTCGTCACCCAAGGAGCTTACATGTGCCCTTCCTGTCGTCATTCGGGCTCCAGTATACATTCTATGGAGGTGAACTAGCCGTCGTCATCCAAGGATGCTACCAGTTTGCCTTACTGTCGTCATCGGTCTCGGAAAACTGAAAGACATAGCTCCAACAACAGCCACGTTCTGTACCTGGCAATATACCAAGTTTGTCCACAGTGAGGGTATACTTACCTAATGCACTTTGTAGTTTTTCACGACTCCAGTATACCTTCATGCAGGTGAACTATCCGTCGTTATCCAATGTTGCTTACCTGTTGCCCTTCCGTCGTCATCGGTCTCCAGAATAATACCATCATGAATTGAACAATTTATCGTCATCCAAGATTTTACCATTTCCCTTTGCTTTCGTCACTGGTTCGAAAACAGAAAACATATATCTCCACAAGGCCATCGTTTTCGTGGTACCATTTGCGAGAGAAGAAAATACATCATACTTGTAATTGCATATTATATTATAATGCTATTTTAACACGTCAATCAACATGGCCGACTTTCCCTCCATTATAAGTCGAAAGTTGATATTTCTGATTCTATGCTGGATTGATTAGTCTTGTTCGCAATGTCGCTATGGTTACAATGTACATTGGAACAAGAGCCATGCGACAAACACAATGTGCTTGGCACATTATCGCATGTCGCATGAACATTTGCGCAAAAATTGATGCAAATGCATTAACTGCAGATATACGGGTGTTGTCACAGTAGAGATATACTACCTAGAATGCACTTGTAGTTTTTCACGACTACAGTATACTCCATCATGGAGGTAAACCATCCTCTCATCTAATGATACCATGTTCCCCCTTTCTGTCGTCACTAGGGTCTCGGTATACCATCATGAGAACCCTCCGTCGTTATTCAATGCTTACCATTTTCGTCGTAGCCTTCCGAAACTAAAGATCGTTGGTTAACATTTGCAAGAGAAGAAAATACATAATTATTGTGATGGGCAATATATAATCATATTGCTTATTTCAAACGTCAACAATATGTCACTTTCCCTTCCATTTGATAAGTCGAAAAACTAATATTCTTATTTCTATGTTGATTATTTAGGCTTTCGCACTGTCCGCATGCGTACATGACGACAAATACAACAATGAGCCAATGTGACAAACACACTTCGCATGGCACATTTATCGCAATTGTCGGCAAGCACATTTGCGCACAAATGATACCAAGAGCCCAAAAGGCCTTAATCGTCATCGACTACCTTGACAATAGTAAAATTAATTATATATGTTGTCACTTTTGTCAGGATCATGTCAGGGATCATTTCCAATTCCTTTCAACAAATTTTATTCCAAAACAAAGCCAAGGCCTTAAATTATAGAAATTATTAGACATAGTGCATGTAGTCATCTTCCGATTTTGGGATTCAACAAGATAATGTAACATACCTTTTGTTGGACCATGTCAGATCATATTCATGCAAGTCTTCAAAGCAAATCCCTCGAGAAACTGAGATAAGTTCAAAATGTGTTTCAAGATGAGCGGCTGTGACGCCATCTTGGCATTTCGGGATTGACCCAAGAAAATAACAAAACACTATTGTCTGGACCAGCTAGGAGATCATTTCATGCAAGTTTCAGCGAAATTGCACCACGGTACTTGAGAAAATTTCAAAATTGTTTTCAAGTATGAGACTTGACTCCATCTTATGTATTTCAGATCCAACCCAGAGAAAATTAACAAACACTTGTCGGACCATGTCAGGATCATTTCAGCATAAGTTTCAACCAAATCCCACTGAAGAACTTGAAGTAAGATTAAAAAATGTGTTTTCAAACGATGGCGGCCTATATTGAGCGGCTTATTTTATGACTCCGGATCACCCGAAAGAATACAAGCACTTTGCGATCCATCAGATCATTTCATGCCAAGTTTCAGCTTCCCAAATCTTTCCAGCTGGTTGAAAAACTAGAATGAGTTCAAAATGTGTTTTCAAAGATGTCGCATGTGCACATGGGTGTGGGGGGGCACCATACTTGATTTTCGGATCGACCCGAAAAATAAAACAACACATTGTCAGACCATGTCAGGATCATTTCATGCAAGATTTCAGCCAAATCCCACTGTTAGAAACTAGAGAAAAAATTCTCAAAATGGTTTCTAAGGATGCCCGTCTGTGGCCATCTTGGAATTTGCTGTTCGAATCCGATAACAATACAACACATTATGTCCGACCATGTCAATCATTTCATGCAAGTTCAGCCAAATCCACCGTAGAACTTATAAGAAGTTTAAAATGGTTTCAAGATGCTGCTGTGTGCACGTCCATCTTAGAATCTCAGATTCGACCCGAAAAATTAACACACATCTGTCCCAGGTAACCATCTCAGGATCATTATCAGTAAGATTATCAGTCTCTTAATCCCACTGGTTCAAAAACTTTGAGAAAATTCAAAAATGGGTAAAAGATTAACGCACGGCTACCGGCGCACGCGGAAAACTCGGATCGGAACGACGACGGCCAACGAAAACATATGAAATGAGTACTAAAAAAATGCCATTAAACCTAGCGATTATAGGAGTGTGTCCAAAGTAGAGTAACTTACCTAAAATGCACTTGTATTTATTCACGACTCCAAGTCATATACCATTCGGTGAGGTGAACCATCCGTCGTCATACAGGATGCTTCCCCATATTCCCTTATCCTGTCCCATGGATCTAGAAAAACAAATCATATATTAATTACTTAAATAAATTAAATTATAAATCAATATATCAAATCAAGAGAAATGAGAAGTTAACACACTCTCCGTTTATGACTAGTGTCGTTTTAGGTCTATTACTCTCAATTTAACTTGGTCCGATTCCCATCCCCAGCCTTTCTGTCAAATGACCATTCTTACGAAATAGTAACTCCCAGGTATCTAAACATTATGTCACAATACTAACGAGCATCTGGAGTAACGATCACACCTATATTTTATATCACCAGCAGACACCTGTATTTAACTGATAGACGTTCGTTTCGATCCTTATATCTTGAAAATCTACACTCCCAACACGACTACTCGATATATCTATTCTTGTTTGCAAAAATGTTTTATGGGTATTAATAATAACTAACACCATCTAGACAAGAGAGACTGGCGGAACAAATACACTCTCAGGACCATCTATCCTATTTTTACAACATAGGCGAAGATATTTGTATAAGATGGATAAACTCAAAAAAAAAGTCAGATATTCACTGAAAATACATAAAAAAACAGCCTAATCTTATATTCATATCACAAAAATTCGGTACATTTTAAAATAATAACCCAGTTATTACCAAAATAAAACCGTCTATACCAAAGAAGCAGGAAAGAGAAACAAATCAAATATATAGAAATGCAAAATTTTACATGAAAGATAAGAACACCATTAACAACATTCTAATCATGAAACTAAACTCTGTCTTTTTACGAATGTCAATAGAAATGGCCAAAAAATTAGCACCCAAAAACAACATCATTATGCAAAAACTCGTTAATACATATAAAGATCAATACTTAAACTAAAAAAAACATTCCATAACTAAAAATCTTTTTATCATCCGTATTTTTCCATTCACAAAACCGAACCCTTCTACAATAGAAAGAGTAAGGAAATATGAAAAGTTCAATAATCATGGAGTTGGAATATTCTTCTATAATCAATACATAAGTATAACAAAATTATGATTATTATAAAAAAACAAAAAGAAGCAACACATAAAGCTACAGGAGGCATGGTATTAATGTAAGTTGTATTATACTACCAATATTAAATCAAGAAATTTGTTGGGAGTGTAGACAAAATTAAGTAATGTCTCCTCCTAAATTATATTACATACAAAAATCTTAACAAATGGCTATTAAATAATCTCTAGTAACTTCTATGTAAGAAATAAAATCTCATACCATAAATACTAACAAAACGATCATCCATACAATAACCAATAAGTAACAATGACAGGCCACTAGAAATGCCTTCACTATTAACTCTATACATCTAAACACTATGCGAAAACACAAACAATTCAAGTCCCCTTTCAGCCCCAAGTACCCAGTACTAAAAAGTCCAAAACATTCCCAATTCTGATAAATAGCAAAAATAACACTATTAACTCCTATAATCCTAAACATATCACTACTAATATCCGAGTTCTTCTATTGCTAAGTAGGATTGACAACCATCCCGAAACGTACTGATACAAATTTGCCTATTTTGATTTTGTTTCAAAAAAAACCTCAAACTGGAAATCATTTCTCCAACATGAGAATGGCCGCAATATACATATAAGGTAAAACCGCTCCACTTTCTTGTCGTCTACAATCTTTTGAAAAATATTGCTGCTTCCTCAAAAATTTCATGTCTGGCTTCAGAGAGTACGAAACAACACAGTATATATACAGACACAATGTTTTTCTCCATTAAGACTAATACCTTGCACATATTAAGGTTCGCTCACTACTGTGCTATGTTTGGTAATCTAAGCAATGTATAAAGTTTCACAGAACATTGTAATTTAGGATTTTCATTGTTTTCTTTATCTAATACAAGAATTAAAACTAATTACCTACTTTTCACCCTATATGTATACACCCTCCTCCCCCGGTTTGGGTGTCGGAGCTCAAAATAACTATATACAAACTCGTACTCTAACAGCTTCCCACCGCAGTAGAAAGACGTGTTCTGGCCAAATCCTGTACCCCAATTCCATATTCAGAAGATCTTTATGATCCATGGCTCTCATTGACTTAGTATAGCTGCTTCTAAAGCACTTACCTCATTCTATCACTCCTATGAGCCCCGCCCCTCTTTGTACCCCCATGGAGATCTAGAGCCCAATGAGTTTTGATTTTATGCAACACTCTCACTAAATACTCGTTTCCTTATTCCGTCGTCCCGAATGGAGTATGGGATTTCTGCCATATAGTTATATACTATGTCCCTTTATTCCCATGCAAGAACCTATGAATCACTACTATGAGCTATCCTATTTCACAGCAAACATTCACAACATCCATAATATTCTCACACCTACCCCCCCCACCCGACCCCACCCTCCGAACCCCTGGACAACTGGCGTATATACAGACCCTAAATCTCCAAACTCCAACCGTCTGGCTCCACCTTCACCCTAAGATTTTCGGCCCATTTAACAATTTGATTTAACATTCACATATACATACTAAATATTGCAAATAGACATTTCAAAACCAAATACGAAAAATAATTTATACCTAATATGTTTACCCCTAATAAACCAGTCGCCCGCACTCTCTGCAAACCACCTGCTCGAATTTTAACATAGAGGTCAGAGCAGAAATTTATACAAAACTCTGTTCCCCTTCACCAAAGAGTTCTGGCCAAATTTGGTTTAATAATGGGTAACTTATTAAAACGCTATAACTCCCTCCACTAATGCACGCATGACTTAAGTACGAAAACATATTATATAAGAGAATCAAAACTTCGACTTAACAACACAAAACGGAAAACGGAAATCGCATCCCTCTCTCTTTGG
>SAYR01022575.1:0-28639 GCA_004382745.1 Argopecten irradians irradians | reverse complement strand
ACAGTTCGGGTACAGCTTATGTCAAAAATCATAGAACAGATTATACATGTCCCATGACAGTCCCCACAACGGTTCGGGTATGGCTTATGTCAAAAATCATAGAACAGATTATACATGTCCCCTTACAGTCCCCACAACGGTTCGGGTACGGCTTATGTCAAAAATTATAGAACAGATAATACATGTCCCCTGACAGTCCCTACAACAGTTAGGGTACAGCTTATGTCAAAAATCATAGAACAGATTATACATGTCCCCTGATAGTCTCCATAAGGGTTAGTATACAGCTTTTGTCAAAAATCATAGAACAGATTATACATGTCCCCTGATTGTCCCCACAAGGGTTGGGGTACGGCTTATGTCAAAAATCATAGAACAGCTTTTACATGTCTTCTGACAGTCTCCACAAGGGTTAGTATACAGCTTATGTTAAAAATCATAGAACAGATGATGCATGTCCCCTGACAGTCCCCACAAGGGTTGGGGTACGGCTTATGTCAAAAATCATAGAACAAATTATACATGTCCCCTGAAAGTCCGCACAACAGTTAGGGTACAGCTTATGTCAAAAATCATAGAACAGATTATACATGTCCCCTTACAGTCCCCACAACAGTTCGAGGAAAACAGATTATGTCAAAAATCATAGAACAGATTATACATGTCCACTGACAGTCCCCACAACAGTTAGGGTACAGCTTATGTAAAAAATCATAGAACAAATTATACATGTCCCCTGACAGTCTCCATAAGAGTTAGTATACAGCTTATGTCAAAAATCATAGAACAGATTATACATGTCCCCTGACAGTCTCCATAAGGGTTAGTATACAGCTTATGTCAAAAATCATAGAACAGATTATACATGTCCCCTGATAGTCTCATAAGGGTTAGTATACAGCTTATGTCAAAAATCATAGAACAGATTATACATGTCCCCTGACAGTCTCCATAAGGGTTAGTATACAGCTTAAATCAAAAATCATAGAACAGATTATACATGTCCCCTGACAGTCTCCATAAGGGTTAGTATACAGCTTATGTCAAAAATCATAGAACAGATTATACATGTCCCCTGATAGTCCCCACAAGGGTTGGGGTACAGCTTATGTCAAAAATCATAGAACAGGTTATACATGTCCCCTGATAGTCTCCATAAGGGTTAGTATACAGCTTATGTCAAAAATCATAGAACAGATTATACATGTCCCCTGACAGTCCCCACAAGGGTTAGGGTACAGCTTATGTCAAAAATTGAAGGATTTTTAAATTTTGATCTGATCTGTAGGGGCCACTGCAGATATTAAGTTTTCCCCATGGCCTCTTTGAAACTAAGAAAGGTTCTCAAGAAGGGAATATGAACAACACATTGAATATATATTTACCATAATTATAAGTTATGTGTAGTGACAACTCATTTAAAAATATCTATAAAAAAAAGATTTTTGAAAATAAATTTAATTTCAATTTTTCTTTTTTATTTTACATCTAAACTTTTATTTTGCCTTATAACCCATAAAATTCTAAATTCTACATTTTACTGTTTGAATTTCAACTTACTGCTTTTCCCACTTTTTCTGCATATAACTTTTTAAACATCCCTACAGTAAAATTTCCCATGACAGCAGTCTGATCAGAGTCAGCAAAAGTCTTTGACAGTATGAAATGGCCATCAATTGCATAAAGCATCTGTTGAGTAGTACAGGGGATGTCAGTGGTGTCATGATGGACTTGCCACCAGCCGAACGTATACCACAGAGAAGGCAGAAACCAGACGTAGCCTTCATGGGCTGTCATCCTCTGTAATATAATACAAGCCATAATTACGTATAACAATTTGAGACAAAATTCAAGATATATGTGTCAGCCTTTTTTTTTTGACTGATCAATCCCAAAATGCAATATGCACAACTAATACATGGTCCAAGTGCAATATATGCATAGAATTTAAGATCACCTTGATGGTGGTGTAATAGGTCAGATGTTAATATGCAAGATCTGCTTATAAAATCATTTACATTTAATGGTAAAAAATTGGGCATTTTTGTATCAAAATAGGGTGGTTAAATTTTGGTGCGTTTAAATTTGGCATTTCCCTATCCCATGTAAATTTTTGACACATAACTTGATTTGTTAAAAGAAAAAAATTCTGAATATTTACTTTGTCTATACACATGATAGACCGGCATGATTAATTTTGAAGCCTTATCGATACAAAAACAACACTTTGAAACATTGATCTTTAATAGAAGTGGTTAATAGTCACACATCTAATTATATACATTTTTGCACAAAGAAAGACTAACACAGGTAACGTTATTTTTCTGGTTGACAGAACATACCTTAAATGTATGTTTATGTAACGTGATCAAGTAAATTATCCAAGAGTATGTGTGCATATAGATAATAAATGGCATGTAGATGTATTGATCATTTTATATAAACCAATAAATATGTAGCAAAATTTTGGTGTGTGACATTTTGGCGTTTTCATGCCAAACGCCAAATACTGTAACCGTGGAAATTTATGCAAGGGGAAAATTTCTGCTAATTTCGCGAAGGTCACTTGATCGAGAAAATTTCCCCGAGCGGAATATTTTGTACAAATATGGACTTTGTTGTTAAAAGTCTGAGTAATTGAATCTTTTCCAAAAATAACAACACAGCGAAAGTTTTATGGATGCAAATCGTGAAATTAAGCACTCCCAAAAAATATCCACGTTTACAGGAAGCTAAAATATTACCACATCCAAAAAATCCCAATTTACTGTAAATTTATTGGCCCATTGCACCCATCAGACTCTTGAAGTTAGTCTGAACAAGTTCCAAAATCGATCTTAATGTGACAAAAGATTTAAACCTTTGGTAAAACAAAAAGCTACTACATAAAGAAAATGATTTTTAATTATCAATTTACCCATTTTGACCCCTTTTGACCCCTTTTGACCCTGGCCCCTGAATATTTGAATATTATATGCTGAAGTGCTATCTTAGATTAATAATTCTAACCAAGTTTAATTTATGTTTAAAAAATTATGTTTTCCCTATCAAAATTGTAAATCTGACCCTCCTCTTTGGGGAAAAACCCAAGGGCCACAAAAACCACAATTTTTGTAGAGGCCTTAACGTTCATTCTCCACTAATTTGCATGTTTTCAGAAATAAAAACATGAAATATGTAAATTGAAAACAAAGTTCTTATGTATTGTCATTTGTTTGGCAAATATCTCTACTTTTTAAATCCAAAAGGGCTGGCTCCTATCTTTACTCATAGAAAAGTTATAATTGTTACAGTCAACCATCATATTTTGGTAAATAACAGATACGTGACTTTGTTAAAATGAACTAAATTGAGGTTTGTCATTAGAAATGCCACAAAATATACACTTTAACTGAATTTTAGCTTTGGTTTTGGACTTTTCTTTCCATTCAAAGCCATTTGTCCGTCTCGAAAGCAACTTGTCTTTATCAATTGCAGTTATGAAAAGTTCATTTGTGAATATTGGTTCGTATGATTCATAAGTGTGTTCGAATAGTTTAATATAAAAATATTACCAAAATATTTTGTTTCTATATTTTTCCTTATTATCAAACTGTACTTATATCTGCATAAGTAAATGTCAGTAATTTTTTATTTGTATCACAAATTACTGTATGGGACATTAAAATCCTTCTTTAAAAAGTAACGTATATGTTACAACATACTTAATATATGACTGTAGAAATCTGACAGGTTTATTATGTTTTTCTGTTTCATAAATTCGTCAAAATGCAAAAAAGAAAATGTACTTAACAGCGGTTTTACTTCACTGCAATACTTTAGATGATTTTTGCCTAAATTAGCAGCGGTAACGTGTCTGTTCTCTTGATATATATGTCTTTATGAAGTATTAGAAAATCAACGAATTCAATAACACGATTCTGCTTCAAAATTTGTAGTCAAAACTACAACATCGAAATTATCAAACGATAGATCAAAACTATTGAAAACGGCGTTGATGAAGGGATGATTATGTTTGTACCATATTGGTTACGTATATGTCTACACCGATTCCCATTGACTGCAGATGGTTTCGGCGTTCTTGTCATTTAATTGGGGAAAAAATGACCCGCACGTCTGACAGGTAGATGTGATAAATTAGGATAAACAGTTCGTCTGATATTATTGGCCAACGAAACCTCACTTGTCCTTTGTTGATGTTTTTTGACATGAAGAAAAGGAATAATTCATTCTCATTGTCCTCGCCTTCCTTCACCTGAGAAACGTATCAGTCTCCGTCATACTTGATTGCCACAAACAACCCTAAACTTACATTTTCTGACCATATCTAGTCTGAAACAAATTGCTACAAATGAAACCAAGTTCACTCAAATTGGAGTTTACGTACAAAAGTACAGATACGTTACCAAATATGACAGGTACGTTACCAAATAAACAAATACGTTATTTCATGTTTATATATCACATTACCGTATCATTAGTATAACAAACAGTCTAACAATATCTGGCTATAAAATGTATTTGAATTAGTCGATGTAACACTATTTTTATTAGTTTTACATTAAATATTAGAGTTAACGGTACACCTTTCATCAAACAGATACAAGATCTTTTATACCAGATACGTTACTATTTTGATATGTGGTTTATACATTTAACAATTAATTATATTACCTAATAGCTTAATCAATACAGCTAACTTGTGTTAGAAATCACGTAATTATTATCAAAAATGTATATATATGTTACTATGTACAGGTATATAATAAAGGAAAGTAAAGGTTTTTCTTATTTCGAGTTTCCCAACACTGGCAACACAACGAATCTTCCCGCTTGTAAACTATTATGACAAACTCTCGGACACTAGCCACGTGGTTAAGCAAATTTTGAATGTTTTATGACAAGCGTGAGAATTTCTGCCGATATGGGTATTTTTCCATAACGTATCTGTCTGTAACGTACTGACCGACACTAACCTCTCTCATCATTTAAATGACACCGTGTGACTTGACGACCAAACCACAAACATTGTAACACTTAGTATTATATACTTTTCAAACTGTGATGTGAATTTATCTCTGTGGGAATGTGGCATCTTATGTAATCAAGTACATAGTAGTAACGTATCTGTTGATGTCGTTGCGTAACATGTATATTTTCAAGATTAGATCGCACCTGTCCATTTAATTGTTAATGAATGTGTCCATGTCATAAAGGTAAAAGTTAGTATACATATTAAAGTTCATTATCACGAAAAAAACGTGGACATTTGATAATATATCAATTGTGTACATGATTTTATTTGTTGGTAACGTATCTGCCAGCATAGTTTGTGACAATGATAAAATGAGTTATATAAAATATATCTAAGCATTTTGTGTGCCAATACTTGTCTATTCTCATTGCATATGCTAATATTTATGATATGATAGAAAAAAATGTAACATTTACCCATTTCCTTAGTCACAGATGATTTATGAAATACATTATAGCTTAGGAGGACAGTCGAAATTCGTCACGAGAGCCATATTTAATGTGATGGTGAGAAAAATCTTAATTGGTCCGAGGAACCACACTTCATTATTTTCAAAGATCAATCAATACATTTCATGTGTAAAACAAACATTATATGCAAACATTATTTTTAAGTCCCGATATTGATAGAGGACTCTTAATAATGGAATTTGTACATTTAGCGGAGAATGAACGTTAAGACCCTTCCATCTCTAAAGACATGGCCATATATATACACAGTCCTATACAAACCTGACGGAACGCTTCACACATGATTGCACGCGCTGCACCTACATAAAAATCTGCAATGATTATCCTCACATTTCTTCCTCGCAGATCAGCAAAAATCTAGTAAAATATGAACAAATAATGAAAAAATGACAAAAACAGATTTGAGTTGTACAAAATAAATAGTTCTTAGCTTAATAAGTTTATCTAAGGCTTTAAAAATGCACCAGTGTGTCATGTATTGTACCCAATGATAACATCATTATATATAACCATCACTAGGATAGGTTTATTTAAGGATTGAATCTTGCTTTGGTCGATTTCATGGGTTGATGTATTGAGTTGCTCTTGAAACAAATTGAATGAACTGCAAAGCAGTTCATGTTGAATTTGTTTCAAGAGCAACTCAATTCATCACCCCATAAAATCGACCAAAGCATGATTCAATCCTTATATTTCAATTCAATCGTATTTTAGATTTTTGTTGATTTTTGTTTTAAAAAATTGCGAGTTTCTGGTCTTGTGCAAGTCTACAGCGAGAGACGTAAGAAAATAGTGCGTCATATCAGAATACAACTAATTAAATATAAATAGCGCAAATATTACAATTTGTCATAGATTTATTTAGAAACAACTTTATTATCAATGCAATCCAGATGATACATAAAACATTTACAATATATTTAGAAGTGATTGCAAAAATCGTCCGCCAAAGATGCGGAAGGATAATGTCTAGACTGTGTGATACAGTTGTCTCCCGCTTCGATTCAAAATGGAGAGTCACCATAACATGATGGGAACGGAAAGGTTCTAGTGGTTTATGAAGCCTTTAGCCTTGATACAAGTTAAACAACTGAGACGTTCTAGCGTAGTTTTGACACACGTCACACAGGGACATGGCACATTTTATTTTGCTTCGGTAGGCAATGTTGCTGACTCGAACGATACACAAGAGCCACGAAGTCAGTAAAACGAGAGTTCATAAACAAGAGGCCCAGAGGACCTGTATCGCTCACCTGGTTTGTAATGCCAAGTAATGTTCTGAATACAGGTTCATTGTTTCTTTTCTGAAGGAATTTTAAGATTAACCTCTAAGTCCCCTATTGGGCTCCATCCCTCCTGCCCCCAGGGGGTCGGAGC
Organism: Argopecten irradians irradians; assembly: GCA_004382745.1. NCBI lineage: Eukaryota > Metazoa > Mollusca > Bivalvia > Pectinida > Pectinidae > Argopecten > Argopecten irradians. The sequence continues at coordinate 21,757 of SAYR01022575.1, read as the reverse complement.
CAAAGTTCTGTTTCCCTTTCCCCAGGGATGTTTGTGGCCAAATTTGGTTACAATCCATGCCGAACTCTAGGACAAGTAGCGATTTATAGAATTTACCACTATTTCCCCTATTGGGCTCCACCCCCTCCTGTCCCCGGAGGGTCAGAGCCAAAATTTATACAAGTTCTGTTCTCCTACCCCCAAGGATGTTTATGGCCAAATTTGGTTACAATCCATGCAGAACTCTAGGACAAGTACCGATTTATAGGATTTACCTATAATTCCCCTATTGGGCCCCTCCCCTCCTGCCCCCCGGGACCAGTGCCAAAATTTATACAAACTCAGTTCTAATCTCCCAAGGATATTTCTGGCCAAATTTGGTTACATATTCCATGCAGAACTCTATGACTAGTAGCGATTTAAAGGATTTACCTCTATTTCCCCTATTGGGCCCCACCCCTCCAGCCTCCGAGGGGCCAGAGCCAAAATTTATAAAAAGTTCTGTTCCCCTTCCCCCAAGGATGTTTGTGGCCAAATTTGGTTACAATCCATGTAGAACTCTATGACTAGAAGCAATTTAAAGGATTTACCTCTAATTCCCCTATTGGGCCCCGCCCCTCCTGCCCCCGGGGGACCAGAGCCAAAATTTATACAAGTTCTGTTCCCCTTCCCCCAAGGATGTTTATGGCTAATTTTGGTTACAATCCATGCAGAACTCTAGGACAAGTAGCGATTTAAAGAATTTACCTCTATTTCCCCTATTGGGCCCCGCCCCTCCTGCCTGGGGAGTCAGTGCCAAAATTTATACAAGTTCTGTTCCCCCTCCCCTAAGGATGTTTGTGGCTAATTTTGGTTACAATCCATGCAGAACCCTAGGACAAGTAGCGATTTAAAGAATTTACCTCTATTTCCCCTATTGGGCCCCGCCCCTCCTGCCCCCGGGGGGTCAGAGCCAAAATTTATACAAGTTCTGTTCCCCTTCCCCCAAGGATGTTTGTGGCCAAATTTGGTTACATTCCATTCAGAACTCTATGACAAGTAGCGATTTAAAGGATTTACCTCTATTTCCCCTATTGGGCCCCGCCCCTCCTGCCCCCGGGGGGTCAGAGCCAAAATTTATACAAGTTCTGTTCCCCTTCCCCCAAGGATGTTTGTGGCCAAATTTGGTTACATTCAATGCAGAACTCTAGGACAAGTAGCGATTTAAAGGATTTACCTCTATTTCCCCTATTGGTCCCCACCCCTCCTGCCCCCGGGGGGTCAGAGCCAAAATTTATACAAGTTCTGTTCCCCCTCCCTCAAGGATGCTTGTGGCCAAATTTGGTTACAATCCATGCAGAACTCTATGACTAGTAGCGATTTAAAGGAAATGTTGACGGACGGACGGACGCCGGACGGACGCCGGACGGACGCCGGATGGACGACGGACGACGGACGCCGCGCCATGACATAAGCTCACCGGCCCTTCGGGCCAGGTGAGCTAAAAATGCTTTTAAAATTGTAGAAATCAGTCCATAATATTTGCAATTTTTTTAAACCACCGCTGTTTAGATCTAGGCCTAATCTAGAAAGCTTCTCAGGCAAAAGTAGGTCTAGATGAAATATTTTCTTGCGCGAAAACCGATGTTAAGATACCCAAGTTCATACCTAAGTTCATGAGCAAATGAAACCGTATTTTTTAAGTAGTTTCATTGAGTCCAACTTTAGTGAAAATTGAAAATTATAATATAGAAAATTTCTAGGCATCATCAGGTTTTTTACTGTATTACCAAGGAATAATTAATTAGAAGATAATTCCTGGATATCATCAGGTTTTTACTAAGTATCCCCAAATATCTAAACTATTATTTGTATGTTGATCAGGTTACGACACACTTATGTACCAAATAAAGAGCCATGCATTAGTACCTGTGTAACGTCGTAACTCTGTTCATGAGTCTGTACAATGTCATGGCGGATGACGACCTTGACCCCTGACTTCTGCAGGTGATCCTGAAGAAGAAGGTGATATTCTGGCAGCTCCTGGCCTGCTTCTGCTAATGCACCAACTTGGTGCCATTTTAGTTTGCTGAAAAATTGCTCATACACATACCTAAAATAACAAAAAAAAATTAGTTAAAGCGGTATCATCATGTTCATATTAAATTATTCAATGTAATTATGATCAAGGGTTATCTTACCTTGTCAAAACTTACGATATCCAGCTGCCTTTAAAACACTTTATTCAAAATGGGAAAGATTGATCATTTAGAACAAAGAAAATAAATTGAGAGGCCCATGGGCATAAACTGTCATCTGACCACTGACATAAGACAGTAGAGTCAAAGTATACAGTAGGGCAAAACAGCTTTGCATCAATATAAAAGAATCAAATAGACTGAAAATGTTCACATTTTCTTCATTCCAGAATGGTAGTGACCCAATATCAGGTCTCTATGACTTTTAGTTATTCACAATAAGTTGTTTAATGATTTTAGCAATTTTGACTCGTGTGACCGAAATTGAAGGTCAATGCAATTCATTTGAACAAACGTTTTTGCCTTTTTGCAACCCCCCCCCCCCCTCCCCCCCGTGACTTTGAATGAACAAACTTTGTAGCCCTTTATCCCAGAATGATACGAGTTTATCCTGGGCCTTTTCGTTATTGAGAAGAAGTCATTCGAATGAAAAGTGTATGCATGGCGCACGGCACACGCCGATGGACGAAGCATGATGAGTATAGGTCATATGACCTAAAAAACCAAATGTGTTTAAAAACAAGGAAAAATTACTTATGCACGCTGATTTGGGGAATAGTCCGATAGAAGTAAGGGTAGGTAATTCTATCTGAAAGTGACGAGGCCTCAGCACTATAACTAATGGTAAACATATAGAAGTGTTTGGATAATGATGCGATGGACTCCGCTTCATCAGAACATGCAGGACCTTTAACAGAAAACAGAAAAATGGCTACAGATCACCAAAAAAAATACTCAGGAAACATTAAAATTAATATACAGACTCATTCAAAATTAAAACGGATTAGAGAGAAATGCACACAAAATTAAAATTTCTAATTATAAGAGATCCCAGAGGAATCTTGGTACCAACCAAAGAATTATTTATGTCCGACAATTGAAAGAGTGATCTTTTCTCTGCTTTTCAAACTTAAGCTCTTAAAATCCAAGATAGCTGCTGGTCGGCCATCTTGTGGACTGATCGGTCCCAAAATACCTACAATAGGCACATCTATAGCCCTTGAAGAACCTACACATGAAATTTAAGAAAAATACCTACCATACTTTCTGAGATATAGCAGTAATGATTTCTAATTATCAAAATCCAAGATGACAGCATGTCTGCCATCTTGTTGACCGATTGGTACCAAAATGCGATATTCACAACTATGGGCCTAAATGAATCTACGCATGAATTTTCAGAAAGATCCCTTCAGTACTTTCTGAGAAATAGGGGTAACGAGTAACAAACTTCAATTACCACAAGAGGCCCAAGGGCCTTAACGGTCATTTGACTTTACCATAGCAATAGTCCTATAGGAAATTAATTAGATATGGTGTCATTTCAGGCAAGTTTGAACCAAATTGCGCAGGTAGAACTTGAAATAAAGTTCAAAATTTATTTTCAAGATGGCGACTGTGGCGGCCATTTCAGATTTCGGATTGACCCGAAAATATCAACACTTGGTTGGGACCATGTCAGGATCATTTCATGCAGGTTTCAGCCAAATCGCACAAGTCAAACATGAGAAGAAGATCAAAACATGTTTTCAAGATGGCGACTGTGGCACCCATCTCTGATTTCGGATTGACCCGAAAATATTAACACTTGGTCGGGACCATGTAAGGATCATTTCATGCAGGTTTCAGCCAAATCTCACAGGTAGAACATGAGAAGATGTTCAAAATGTGTTTTCAAGATGGCGGCTGTGACGGCCATCTTGAATTTTGGATCGACCCAAAAAATAACAACACTTGGTTGAGACCATGTCAGGATCATTTCATGGAAGTTTCAGCTAAATCACAAAATTTCAAAATGTGTTTTCAAGATGGTGGCTGTGGCAGCCATTTCGGATTTTAAATTGACTCAAAAATAACAACACTTTGTAGGAACCGTGTCAGGATCATTTCAAGCAAGTTTCACCCAAATTACACCAGTACAACTTGAGAATATCAAAATGTGTTTTCAAGATGGTGGCTGTGCGGGCCATCTTGGATTTCGGATCGACCCGAAAAATAACAACACTTGGTAGGGACCATGTTAGGATCATTTCATGCAAGTTAAATGACCAAAAAATCAAAATTAGAAAGAGTGGTAACTAACTTCAACTAACAAAATCCAAGATAACGGACGGTCAACCATCTTGCTTGTTGACTGATCAGTCTCAAAATGCAATATGCATAACTAGGGCTCTAGGTGAATATACATTTAAATTTGAGACAGATCCCTTCAGTATTTTCTGAGAAATAGCAATAACAAACTTCAACTACCAAAATGGCGGCCAAACGGCCATCTTGTTGACTGATCGGTCTCAAATTGCAATATGCATAACTAGGACCCAAGGGAAACCTATATATGAAACTTGAGACAGATCCCTTCAATGCTTTGTGTGAAACAGCGGTAGCAATCTTCAACTAAAAAAATCCAAGATGGCGGCTGGTCGGCCATTTTGTTGACTAATCAGATACTGACTAGCCAAGAAGGGCCCTGGTAACTAACTGACCCATCAATACAGAACAGGTATCAGTTAGGTAGTAAACTACTGACTAGCCAAGAAGGGCCCTGGTAACTAACTGACCCATCAATACAGAACAGGTATCAGTTAGGTAGTAAACTACTGACTAGCCAAGAAGGGCCCTGGTAACTAACTGACCCATCAATAAAGAACAGGTATCAGTTAGGTAGTAAACTACTGACTAGCCAAGAAGGGCCCTGGTAACTAACTGACCCATCAATACAGAACAGGTATCAGTTAGGTAGTAAACTACTGACTAGCCAAGAAGGGCCCGCTAACTGACTGACCCATCAATTTCAAATAGAATCCAATACAAAATTAGTGAAATCATTTTGATGACTCTGTCATGGCTTCTATCTGTTTCATGATTTAAAACTATAAAATCAACATTTCATACCTAGGACTCCGGCGATTTGTAGATTTGTGGAGTTGTGGATATATTTGATGTACTCTCTCATGGCTACATCTGCCTTACACTGAGAATCCACCACAATCATCTCAAGGTCATAGTTCGGTAAAATGTTTGAGTCGCGGTTTATCCGACTAATAGCCAGCTCAGCTCCTGGCATAACAAAAAAACATACATTGTCTTAACAATTATTGCTCACTCTTTCAATGGGAATCGGACATAATCTAGCCTTGTACCCTTCTGTAAATCAGTGTTGAACATCAATACAAGAGGTCCAGAGGGCCTTTATCACTCATCTAGTTTGTAATGCCAAGTTATGTTGTTCCTCTTCCCCAAAGGATTTTTTCTGGCCAAATTTGGTTATAATCCATATGACTAGTAAAGATTTCAAAGTTTACCTTTATTTTCCCTATTGAGCCCCGCTCCTCCTGCCCACGGGAGGTCAGAGTCAAAATTTATACAAACTCTGTTCCCCTTCCCCAGAAGATGTTTCTGGCCAAATTTGGTTACAATCCATGCTGAGCTCTAGGACTTTTAACAGTTTAAATGATTTACCTCTATTTCTTCTATTGGGCCCCGCTCCTCCGGCCCCCCAGTGGGGTCAGAGCCAAAATTTATACAAACTCTGTTCCCCTTTCCCAAAGGATGTTTTTCTGGCCAAATTTGGTTACAAGCCATGTATGTCAAAGGAAATGTTGAACATCAACAACAGGCCCATGGGCCTTAACGGTCACCTGATATTTGATACAAATTAGTTATGTAATTTACCAGCCAACTGATGTCGTTTGTTCACAAAATAGGAACATATATCTAATAGGTCTACATACAAAGTTTCATTAAGCTTGGTGCATATTTACTCACATTACCATGTTCACAAGATTCAATAATTATTATTCCAAAGGGCAATAACTCTGTAAAAAAGTTAGAGTCGAATCAAGCTTATTTTAAAACTTGTTCAAGATATTTCCAATGATAGCTACAGTGGACCCTCGATAAAACGGACACCTTTGTTCCCCTTCTAAACTGTCCTGATGACTAATTTTTCCGGACTGCCAAGTTTCGTGTTCTTAGTCAATTAAATTGTCATGTACTAGTTACTCCCCTTGACCTTGTAATCGATGATAGGCTTTAAGATATGTGATATATGTGTACATACTTCATTTTTTATGTTTTATAGTGTTTTTTTTCTGTATTATTATGTTAAGAATATGAAATAAACACATTTCTTTTTAAAAGACGAACCGAAAGCCATCATTACTTGTGAACGATGTATGCATATAGCAACGTATCCCACTCTTGATCTGTCATACAGCAAATTATGTTCAAAATGCCTAATCCAGGATCTATATCTACATCCTTGGCAAAAGAAAACTATGATTACAAATAGTACTGAACATTTTTATGGACTAATATAATTGTTATTTTATATATGGTGTGTTTTTATTGACCATTTCCACAAATCTTTACTTTCTGACTTAGCCTTTACATGACTGCATGTACCCGTGACAAAGGTGTCCAGGTAAACGCCTGCTGCTACGACCTGGCAGCTGTTGTTATGACAACACACACAGTGTCAAGTGGTAGTGTGTATTTTACACATGACTGTAGCTGGCCTTGGATTTTCTCGGCACGTAGTGACTGAAAATTGTCCGGATTATTGCAGGAATTTATTAATGAAAATTATATTCCATTTCCAAAATAGAGTTCCAAATTCAGAATCCGAATTTCTGGACTAGTGAGTATAAGTAATATGTTACAGAAATCAGTTCCTTGACATTTCTGTCCAGATCGTGAGTTTTCCAGACTATCGGCATTCCGATTATTGCAGGTCCACTGTATATAGTCTATATGCAAAGTTTCATGAAGCCGAGTGCATATTAATTCAAGTTATCGTGTTCACAAGATCCAATAATTATAATTGCAAAGGGCAATAACTCAATAAGCTATAATTGGATCAAGCTGATTTTCAAACTCGTCCAAGATCCTCCCAATTTTAGTCTACATACAAAGTTTCAATAAGCTCAGTTTAAATTCACTAAAGTTATTGTGTTCACAATGTCCAATAATATTTTAAGTGCAAAGGGCAATGAATCCATACATTACCGTCGAATTAAGCTACTTTTCAAACTTGTCCAAGATCGTTCCAATGTTAGTCTACGCACAAAGTTTCATTAAGCTTGGTTCATATTTGATAAAATCATCACATTCACAAGGTTCAATAGTAATTATTATTGCAAAGGGCAATAACTCTGTAAATTACATGCGCATCATGCTGATTTTCGGACTTGTCATAGGTCGTTCCAATGTTAGTCTACGCACAAAGTTTCATTAAGCTCAGTTTATATTTTCTAAAGTTATCGCATCTACAAGGTCCAATAATAATTATTAGTGCAAAGGGCAATAACTCCGTAAATTACTGTTGAATCAAACTGAGACCTTTCCAATGTTAGTCTACATACAAAGTTTCATTAAGCTCAGTTTAAAAAGTTTCATTAAGCTCGGTTTATAATTACTCAAGTTATCGCGTTCACAAGGAAATGTTAACAGACGACGGACGATGCACAACGGACGAAGCATGATGCACGACGACAGACAAAAGACTATGGCAATAGGTCACTGTGACCAATGGTCAGGTGACCTAATAAAACAGAATCTAACCTTGTACTAGCCCAGGTTGAGTCCATTGTCCTCCAGTGATGGGAAAAAATCCAAGTAAATGAATTTTTGGTTTCATTGATAAATGTTTTGGTATCCATGGCAACCATTTATGCTTATTCTGATGTAACCAATCACAAGCAACAGTTGACACTGATATAGAAATACTGTAATTCCTGAGCAGAGATTCAAACTCCAGTTGTTCAAAATGAAACTTTGATAACACATAATAAGCTTCTGGTGCATTTGTTTTGATTTTTGTCCAAACAAATTTTGTAAAATGATTTATTTCATAATCACATCCAGAAGGAAAGTTGGTGGGAAGTGTTTGACACGTCGGAAAGCGGATACGAGTAAAATCTGATCCAAGTGCTATGATGTCTGGATGAAGTCCGAATAAAAGAACTGGATGATGTTGTTTTACTTGTTCACTTATATAGGGCCAGTAGTGGTCTCCTAACCAGGCGATGTTCACAAGTAAGTCAAGTCTCTCAACAAGGCCAACCAGTACATCTTTGTTCCACTCTAAACAACAAGAATGAGAATCAGATTATTTTTACATAGATTATAAATACCTTACAAATAATACCTATTTTTATGACATATCTATCCAAATATTAAGCCAAACAAATCTATCATACGAGGGATGTTCCGAAATTAATGTTACTTGCGCAATATCTCATGGAAATCGTGCTAAATGGGCTTAAAACTACCTCTTGGCGTTAGCGTGATATCTGAAGCGTGATATAGGTAAATATCTCGCACACAATTACACTGACCATGGTGCTGTGTACATTGTTTTGTAGCGCACTCGTTACACTCTATACAAATATGGTTGGCAAGAGAGTTGAAAACGTAATTGAAATTAGGGCCTATATCAAAGGTAGGTCTCTACTTGGCTTAAAGCCGGTGGATATTCATCGTGAGGTGTGTGATATATATGGGAAAGGTCAAATGTCATATATGACTATTTGTAATTGGGTTGCTCGATTTAAGTCGGGACACCAGCAGCTTAAAGATGCTGCCCACACAGGTCGCCCTGCAACAACAACAACAAAGCATAACATTGAACTAATTCCGCAAATCCTTGAAAAAGATGCAAGGTACACTGTCCGGCAGTTAGCTAAAATGGCAGGCTTGTCTTTAGCACGTATTCATTGCATTTTAAAGAAACATCTAAAGCTGGGCAAGATCAATGCCAGGTGGATACCCCATTTACTAACTGACAACCAAAAGAGGTCCCGGGTTGACAAGGCCAAATCCTTATTGAAGAAATACCCGAAATACAGCAAAAAGGCTTTTGATAATTTGGTCACAGGTGATGAAACATGGGTGTATTTTTTCGAACCCAAAAGAAAATGCTCTAATCGAATCTGGGCAAGCAAAAACGCCAGGCGCCCTAGCATTGCTAAAAGGATACGCACCGTGATGAAGGTTTTGTATGTTATATTCTTTGATAACAAGGGTCCAATCATTCAAATCCCTGTTCCAAAAGGCAAAACTGTCACAGCGAAGTATTATAGAGACATTGTACTTCAAAAAGTTAAGAAAGTCTACAAACCCCGCCGCCCACAGACAGGTTTGAAGTACCTCAGGCTCTTACATGATAATGCGCCAGCACACAAGGCGCGCATTGTAACAGAGTTTTTGAAGGCAGAAAAGGTCACTGTCCTCCCCCACCCTGCATATTCACCAGAGTTGGCCCCCTGTGACTTTTTCTTGTTCCCCAAACTAAAATTTCACCTGTCTGGAACAAAATACAAGAGGCCCAGAGGGCCTGTATCGCTCACCTGGTTTTTTGTTAGTAATTATCACAAGAATCTGACAATTAGAAAAATAAGCAAAATTGACTCCCAAAGTTTAATTTTGAATCACAACCATACAATGATGCTATTAATACCATACAAATATGCTATCCAATACATAGGTTCAGAGACAAAGTAATTTATATGAAAATAGTAGCCTAATTGACCTTTTTGACCTCGCATCTATTGCCGTTTAAGGCCCCAGGGGTCAGCCCTATCATATGTACAATTTCAAATCCCAACCCTATAAGGATGCTGCCATTGCATTATAAGTGCTCTTCCATTCTTAGTTGCAGAGAAGAAGTCGTTTATATGGAAATAGCTAAATTGACCCCTTTTGACCCCACCCTTCAGGCTCCTGGGGGGGGTCAGCCCCATCATTTGCAAAATTTTGAATCCAAACCCTTTAAGGATGTAACCATTGCATTATGAGCGCAATCCCATGTTAAGTTGCAGAGAAAAAGTCATTTATATGGAAATTGACCATTTTTGACCCCGCCCCTCAGGCCCCCGGGGGTCAGCCCTATCATTTGCTTAATTTGGAATCCCCAGCCTACAAGGATGCTACCATTGCATTATGGGTGCTATACCATGCTTAGTTGCAGAGAAGAAGTCATTTATATGGAAATAGCCAAATTGACCCCTTTTGATCCCGCCCCTCTGGCCCCCGGGGGGTCAGTCCTATCATTTGTACAATTTTGAATCCCCACCCTATAAGGATGCTACCATTGCATTATGGGTGCTATCCCATGCTTGGTTTCAGAGAAGAAGTCGTTTATATGGAAATAGCCAAATTGACCCCTTTTGGCCCCGCCCCTCAGGCCCCCGGAGGGTCAGCCCCATCATTTGTACAATTTTCAGTTAGTAGCCCATAAGAATGCTACCAGTCAAATTTTATTGAAATCCGACCAGCGGTTATGGAGAAGAAGTCGATTGTTGACGGACGACGGACAACGGACGCCGGACGCTGCGGTATCCCATAAGCTCACCTCGGTCCTTTGGACCAGGTGAGCTAATAAATCAAGAAATGCCCTTGGCTCTGCCATTTACCAGTATCTTATGAGTATACCAATTCAAGAGTACGAAAACTGTTTCCAAAAGTGGATCGCTCGGTTGAAACGATGCATAAATGCAGATGGGGAGTACTTCGAGGGACAGGGCAAAGTAAAATGATCAGAATTACTTCTATCAAAGAAAAATCACCAAAGTAACAATAATTTTGGAACACCCCTCGTACTTGACAGGGTAATCATACGGTTGCTAGGGAAAAGATAACTGTCTTTTACTGAGGTAGGGAAAAGATACCTCACGGGCACTAGACAAAGTCGTGATGTCATCATTATTTTCGCTGGCTATTGTTGGCGACGTCATTAATTTTGACACATTGTCACATTCCTATGATGGCTGCCCTTTGGAAATTTTTCCATAAAACTGCATTTTCAATATGTTTCATCAAAGTATATGAGAAAAAGAATAAAACATCGGTCTGGCAGGTGGACACAGACATCTCAAACCTTGTGAAATATTTTGGCTGTCAACGCTCGGCAAACCTGGGGTAGACAAGCCAAATTCTTTCACTCGGGTTGAGATATCCCTTTCCACTTGACAGACCCATGTAAGATTCTATTATTCTACCATTTTAAACACATAAAATGAGACTTTATGTGAGTGTTTAAATCACATGCTTCCAAGATATTCCAGGGGATACTATCACTGTCATAATCTCCACCCCTGGACTATGTCATAGCAAAACTAAATGCAGTTAACGACCATCTGACTATTGGCACAAAAGAACAATCACAGTATATAGTGATAGCTACCAATCAAGGCAAAACAACATAACTCCTTATTATACAGTAATAGCTACCAATCAAGGCAATACAACATACCTCCTTATTATACAGTAATAGCTACCAATCAAGGAAATACAACATAACTCCTTATTATACAGTAAATAGCTACCAATCAAGGCAATACAACATAACTCCTTTTCATACAGTAATAGCTACCAATCAAGGCAATACAACCATACCTCCTTATTATACAGTAATAGCTACAATCAAGGCAATACAACATAACTCCCTTATTATACAGTAATAGCTACCAATCAAGGCAATACAACATAACTCCTTATTATACAGTAATTATAGCTAGCCAATCAAGCAATACAACATATCCTTATTATACAGTAATAGCTACCAATCAAGGCATACATAACATAACTCTTATTTATACAGTAATAGCTCCAATCAAGGCAATACAACATAACTCCTTATTATACAGTAATAGCTACCAATCAAGGCAATACAACATAACTCCTTATTATACAGTAATAGCTACCAATCAAGGCAATACAACATAACTCCCTTAATTATAACAGTAATAGCTACCAATCAAGGCAATACAACAATAACTCTTATTATAGCAGTAATAGCTACCAATCAAGGCAATACAACATAACTCTTATTATACAAGTAATAGTCTAACCAATCAAAGGCAATACAACATAACTCCTTATTATACAGTAATAGCTACCAAATTCAAGGCAATAACAACATAACTCCTTATTTATAAGTAATGATACCAATCAAGGCAATACAACTATAACTCCTATTATACAGTAATAGCTACCAATCAAGGCAATACAAACATAACTCTTATTATAACAGTAATGCTACCAATTCAAGGCAATTACAACATAACTCCTTAATTATTACAGTAATACTACCAATCAAGGTAATACAACATAACTCCTTATTATACAGTAATAGCTTTACCAATCAGGGCAATACAACATATATACTCCTTAGTTAATACAGTAATAGATAACCAAATCAGGCAATACATACATAACTCCTTATTATACAGTAATAGATACCAATCAAGGCAATACAACATAACTCCTTATTATACAGTAATAGCTACCAATCAAGGCAATACAACATAATTCCTTATTATACAGTAATAGCTGACAAATCAAGGCAATACAACTTATAACTCCTTATTATACAGTAATAGCTACCATCAAGGCAATACAACATAACTCCTTATTAATACAGTAATAGCTACCAATCAAAGGCAATACAACATAACTCCTTATTATACAGTAATAGATACCAATCAAGGCAATACAACATACTCTTATTATATAGTAATAGCTACCAAATCAAGGCAATACAGACATAATCTCCTTATTATACAGTAATATAGATACCAATCAAGGCAATACAACATAACTCCTTAATATACAGTAATAGCTACCACTCTAATGGCAATACAAGCATAACTCCTTTATTATATCAGTAATAGCTACCAATCAAAGGCAAACACAACATAACTCCTTATTATATATCAGGTAATAGGCTTACCAATCAAGGCAATACACATCAGACTCCTTATTATACAGTAATAGCTACTAATACAGGCAAACACAACTTATTAACTCCTTAATTATACAGTAAATAGATACCAATCAAAGGCAATACAACATAACTCCTTATTATACAGTAATAATACATCAAGGCATACAAATAACTCCTTATTATACAGTAATAGCTACCAATCAGGCAATACACATAACTCTTATTATACAGTAATAGCTACCATACAAGGCATACACTTATAACTTCCTTATTATCAGTAATAGCTACTAATCAGGCAATACAACATAACTCCTTATTAATAGCAGTAATAGCTACCATCAGCAATACAACAAAGCTCCTTATTATACAGTAATAGATACCATCAAGGCAATATCAACAATAACTCTTTATTTATACAGTAATAGCTAACCAATCAAGGCAAATACACATAACTCCTTATTATAATCAGTAATAGATACCAATCAAGGCAATACAAACATAACTCCTTATTATACAGTAATAGATTACCAATCAAGGCAATACAACATAACTCCTTATTATACAGTAATAGCTACCAATAAGGCAATACAAAATATAACTCCTTTATTAATACAGTAATAGCTACCAATCAAGGCAATACAACATTAACTCCTTATTATAACAGTAATAGCTACCGAATCAAGGTAATACAACATAATCTCTTATAATACAGTAATAGCTTACCAATCAAGGCAATACAACAATAACTCCTTATTATACAGTATAGCTTACCAATCAAGGTAAAAACAACATATATAATCCTTATTATACAGTAATAGCTACCTAATCAAGGCAATACAACATAACTCCTTATTATACGAGTAATAGATACCGAATCAAGGCAATACAAACATAACTCCTTATTATAACAGTAATAGCTACCAATCATGGCAATACAACATAACTCCTTATTATACAGTAATAGCTAACCAATCAAGGCAATACAACATAATCCTTATTATAACAGTAATAGCTACCAATCAAGGCAAATACAACATAACTCTTATTATACAGTAATAGTTACCAGTCAAGGCAATACAACATACTCCTTATTATACAGTAAATAGAATACATAAAGGCAATACAACATACCTCCTTTTATACAGTAATCACTACCAATCAAGGCAAATACAACATACACTCCTTATTATACAGTAATAGCTCCAATCAAGGTAATACAACATAACTCTATTATAACAGTAATAGCTACATCAAAGCAAATACAACAACATAACTCCTTATTATAGCAGTAAAGCTACCAAAGCAACACAACTATAATCTCTTATTTATAGCAGTAATAAGCTACCAATCAAGGTAAACACAACATAACCTCCTTATTATACAGTAATAGCTACCCAATCAAGGTAATACAACATAACTCCTTATTATACAGTAAATAGCTACCAATCAAGGCAATACCAACATAACTCCTTATTATACAGTAATAGCTACCAATCAAGGCAATACAACATTAACTTCTTATTATACAGTAATAGCTACCAATCAAGGCAATACACACATAAAACTCTTATTAATACATATAAGTTTACCAATCAAGGCAATACAACATACTCCTTATTATACAGTAATAGATACCAATCAAGGCAATACAACATTAACTCCTTATTAATAGTAATAGCTACCAAGGCAATACAACATAACTCTTTATTATACAGTAATAGTTACCTACCAATCAAGGCAATACAACATAACCTCTTATTATACAGTAATAGATACCAATCAAGGCAAAAACAACATACCTCCCTTATTATACAGTAATAGATACCATCAAGGCATACAACATAACTCTTAATTATACAGTAATAGATACCAATCAAGGCAATACAACATAACTCTTCCTTTTATACAGTTAATAGCTACCAATTCAAGGCAATCCACAACCATAACTCTTATTATACAGTAATGCTACCAATCAAGGCAATACAACATAACTCTTATTATACAGTAATAGCTACCAATCAAGGCAATACAACATAACTCCTTATTATACAGTAATAGCTACCAATCAAGGCAACACAACATAACTCCTTATTATACAGTAATAGCTACCAATCAAGGAATACAACATAACTCTATTATATACAGTAATAGCTACCAATCAAGGCATAACAACATAAACTCCTTATTATACAGTAATAGCTACCAATCAAGGCAACACAACATAACTCTCTTATTATACAGTAATAGTACCAATCAAGGCAATACCAAACATAACTCCTTATTAACAGTAATAGCTACCAATCAAGGCAATACAACATAACTCCTTATTATACAGTAATAGCTACCAATCAAGGCAATTCAACATAACTCCTTATTATACAGTAATAGCTACCAATCAAGGCAACACAACATAACTCCTTATTATACAGTAATAGCTACCAAAGCAATACAACATAACTCCTTATTATACAGTAATAGCTACCAATCAAGGTAATACAACATAACTCCTTATTATACAGTAATAGCTACCAATCAAGGTAATACAACATAACTCTTATTATACAGTAATAGCTACCAATCAAGGTAATACAACATAACTCTTATAATACAGTAATAGCTACCAATCAAGGCCAATACAACATAACTCCTTATATATACAGTAATAGCTACCAATCAAAGCAACACAACATAACCCCTTATTATACAGTAATAGCTACCAATCAAAAGGCAATACAACATAACTCCTTATTATACAGTAATAGCTACTAATCAAGGCATACACATAACTCTTATCTATACAGTATAGTTTACAAAAATCAGGCAATACCACATAAAACTCCTTATTATACAGTAATAATACATTCAAGCAAGACAACATAACTCCTTATTATAACAGTTAAAGCTACCAATCAAGGGCAACACAACATAACTCTTATTATACAGGTAATAGGCTACGAAGGCAATACAACATAACTCCTTATTATAGCAGTATAGCTACCAATCAAGGCAACCAACATAACTCCTTATTATATCAGTAATAGCTACCAACAATGGCACAAACAACATAACTCCTTATTATATCAGTAATAGCTACGCAATCAGAAGGCAATACAACATAAACTCTTATTTAACAGTAATAGCTACCAATCAAAGGCATACAAATATAACTCCTTATTATACAGTAATAGCTAACCAATCAAGGTAATACACACATAACTCTTAATTAATACAGTAATAGTTTACCCCAATCAAGGCATACAACATAAACTCCCTTATTATACAGTAATCAGATTACGCAATCAAGGCAATACGCAACAAACTCCATTATTATACAGTAATAGCTCACCAATCAAGGGCAATACAACATAACTCTTATTTTACATGTAATAATACCAATCAAGGCAATACAACATAACTCCTTATTATATACAAGTAATAGCTACCAATTCAAGGCAAAATACAACATAATCTTATTATAGCAGTAATAGTTACCTCATAGGCAATACAACTACCTCCTTATAATAACATGTAATAGCTAACCAAGTCAAGACAATACAAATTAACTGCTTAATTATAGCATGTAATAGTTACCAATCAAGGCAATACAATACCTGCTTTATTAATACAGTTAAAGCTACCAATCAAGGCAATACAACATAATCTCTTATTATACATAATAGTTACCAATACAAGGCAATACAACATACCTCCTTAATTATACAGTAATAGCTTACCAATCAGGCAATACAACATAATCTTATATAACAGTAATAGTTACAATCAAGGCAATACAACATACCTCCTTATTATACAGTAATAGCTACCAATAAGGCAATACAACCATAACTCCTTATTATATCAGTAATAGCTACCAAATCAAGGTAAATAAACAATAAACTCCCTTAATTATACAGGTAATAGCTACCAAATCAGGTAATACATACATAAACTGGTCCTTTATTATACAGTAATAGCTACCAATGCAAGGCAATACAACATAACTCCTTATTTATAACCAGTTATAGATACCAAATCAAAGGTAAATACAACATAACTCCTTATTATGACAGTAATAGCTAACCAATCAAGCAAAACACAATAACTCCTTATTATAGCAGTAATTAGCTACCAATTCAAGGTATACACACATATAACTCCTTATATAGCAGTATAATGCTACCAATCAAGGCAATACAACATAACTCCTTATTATAACAGTGAATAGATACCATCAAGGCAATACAACATAACCTCCTTATTATACAGTAATAGCTACCAAGGGCCCAAATATCAACATATAACTCTTATTAATACCAGTAATAGATACCAATCAAGGCAATACAAATAACTCCTTATTATACCAGTAATTAGATCCAATCAAGGGCAAATACCAGACATAAACTGCCTTATTATAACAGTAATAGAATCGCAAATCAAGGCAATACAAAATAACTCCTTAATATACAGTAATTAGCTACCAATCAATGAATTACAACATAATCCATTAATTATACAGTACTAGCTACCAATCAAGTGCATACATACAAATTATAACTCCTTTATTATACTGTATAGCTACAAATCCAAGGCAATACAAACATACTCCTTTATTATACAGTTAATAGCTTACAATCAAAGGCAACCACAACATAACTCCTTATTATACAGTATAGATACTTATCGAATCAATGCAATATACAACATATACTCCTTATTATAACATGTAATAGCTACCAATCAAGGTGGCAATACATACATAACTCCTTAATTATACAGTAATAGCTAACTAATCAATGGCAATACAATACATACTAACTCCTATATTTATACGTATATAGATACCAATCAAGTAAATACAACTATAATCTCCTTATTATACAGTAATAGAGTACCAAACAAGGCAATACAACCATAACTCCTTATTATACAGTAATAGCTACACAATCAGGCATGACAACATAAACCTTATATACAGTTATAGCTACTAATACAAGGCAACACCATAACTCCTTATTATTACAGTAATAGTTACCAATCAAGCAAATACATACATCCTTCTTATTATACAGTAATAGCTACCAATCAAGGCCAATACAAACATAACTCCTTATTATACAGTAATAGCTACCAATCAAGGTAATACACATAACTCCTTATTATACAGTAATAGTTACCAATCAGGCAATACAATATAACTCCTTATTATACAGTAATAGCTACCAAAGGCAATACAACATAAC
The DNA here is from genome assembly GCA_004382745.1 of Argopecten irradians irradians. NCBI lineage: Eukaryota > Metazoa > Mollusca > Bivalvia > Pectinida > Pectinidae > Argopecten > Argopecten irradians. The sequence continues at coordinate 3,575 of SAYR01022575.1, read as the reverse complement.
TCCTTATTATACAGTAATAGCTACCAATCAAGGCAACACAACATAACTCTTATTATACAGTAATAGCTACCATCAAGGCATACAAATAACTCCTTATTATACAGTAATAGCTACCAATCAAGGCAATAACAACATACCTCCTTATTATACAGTAAATAGCTACCAATCAAAGTGCAATATAATACATAAACTCTTTATTAATAGCAGTAATAGCTACCAATCAAGGTAATACAACATAACCTCCTTATTATAACAGTAATAGCTACCAATCAAGGTAATACAACATAAACTCCTTTATTATACAGTAATAGCTACCAATCAAGGCAATTACAACATAACTCCTTATTATACAGTAATAGCTACCAATCAAGGAATACAACATAACTCCTTATTATACAGTAATAGCTACCAATCAATGGCAATACAACATAACTCCTTATTATACAAGTAAAAGCTACCCATCAAGGCAAACAACATAACTCTTATATACAGTAAAGCTAATAGGCAATACAACATACCTCCTTATTATACAGTAATAGCTACCAATCAAGGCAATACAACATAACTCCTTATTATACAGTAATAGCTACCAATCAAGGCAATACAACATATAACTCCTTATTATACAGTAATAGATACCAATCAAGGCAATACAACATACCTCCTTATTATACAGTAATAGCTACCAAATCAAGGGAATAACAATACCTCCTTATTATACAGTAATAGAACCAAATGAAGGCAATACAACATACGCTCCTTATTATACAGTAATAGATACCAATCAAGGCAATACAACATAACTCTTATTATAACAGGTAATAGCTACCAAGGCATCAACATATAACTCCTTTTATACAGTAATAGCTACCAATCAAGGGCAATACAACATAACTCCTTATTATACGTAATAGCTACCAATCAAGGCAAATACAAACATAACTCCTTATTATACAGTAATAGCTACCAATCAAGTAATACACATAACTACTTATTAATACCAGTAATAGCTACCAAATCAGGCAATACAACAAAATAACTCCTTAATTATACAGTAAATAGATACCAATCAAGCAATACAACAAATAACTCCTTATTATACAGTAATAGCTACCAATCAAGGCAATACAACATAACTCTTATTATACAGTAATAGCTACAATCAAGGCAACACAACATAAACTCCCTTATTATACAGTAATAGCTACCTAAGGCAAACACAACATTAACTCCTTATTATACAGTAATAGATACCAATCAAGGCAAACAACATAACTCCTTATTAATACAGTAATAGCTACCAATCAAGGCAATACACATAACTCCTTAATATATTACAGTAATAGCTACCAATCAAGGCAATACAAACTAACTCTTATTATACAGTAATAGCTACCAATCTAAAGGCAATACATACAATCTAACTTTCCATTATTATACAGTAATAGCTACCAATCAAGTCAAATACAACATATATCCTTATTATACAGTAATAGATACCAATCAAGGTAATACAACATAACTCCTTATTATACAGTAGATAGCCAATCAAAGGCAAATACAACATAACTCCTATTAATACAGTAATAGATACCAATCAAGGCAATACAACATAACTCCTTATGATACAGTAATAGATCAATCAAGGTAAAACAACATATAAACTCCCTTATTATACAGTAAATAGCTACCAATCAAGGCAATACAACATATCTTATTATACGTAATACTACTATCAAGGCATACACATACTCCTTATTATACAGTTATAGCTTACCAATCAAGGCACACAAATAACATAACTCTCTATTATACAGTAATAGCTTACCAATCAACGGCATACAACATAACTCCTTATTATACAGTTAATTAGCTACCAATCAAGGCAATACAACATAACTCCTTATTATACAGTAAATAGCTACAATCAAGGCAATACAAAACATAACTCCTTATTATACAGTAATAGATACCAATTCAAGGCAATACAACATACTTCCTTATTATACAGTAATAGCTACCAATCAAGGTAATACAACATAACTCCTTATTATACAGTAATGCTACCAATCAAGGCAATCAACATAACTCCTTATTATACAGTAATAGCTTACCAAAGCAACAACATAACTCCTTATTATACAGTAATAGTACCAATCAAGGAATACAACATAACTCCTTATTATACATAGTAATAGCTACCAATCCAAGGCAATAACAAACATAAACTCCTTATTTTAATACAGTATAGCTACCCATTATCAAGGCATACAACATAACTCCTTTATTATTACAGTAATAGCTACCAATCAGGCAATACAACATAACTCCTTATTATACAGTAATAGCTACCAATCAAGGCAATACAACATAACTCCTTATTATACAGTAATAGCTACCAATCAAGGCAATACAACATAACTCTTATTATACAGTAAATAGATACCAATCAAGGCATACAAAACATACTCCTTATTATACAGTAATAGAATCCAATCAAGGTAATACAACATAACTCCTTATTATACAGTAATAGCTACCAATCAAGGTAATACAACATAACTCCTTGATTATACAGTAATAGTTTACCAATCAAGGCAATTAAACATACTTTATTTACAGTATAGCTTACCATCAAAGGCAACAACATACCTCCTTATTATACAGTAATAGCTAACTAACCCCAATCAAGGCATACAAACATAACTCTTATTATAACAGTAATAGTTTACCCAATCAAGGCACTACAACATAACTCCTTATTATACAGTAATAGTTACCAATCAAGGCAACACACAACATAACTCCTTATTATACAGTATAAGCTACCAATCAAGGCAATACAACATAACTCCTTATTATACAGTAATAGCTACAATAAGGCAATACACATAACTCCTTAATTATACAGTAATAGTCTACCAATCAAGGCAATACAACATAACTCTTAATTATCAATGTAATAGCTAACCATCAAGGCAATACAAACATAACTCCTTATTATACAGTAATAGCTATCTAACAATCAAGGCAACACAACATAACTCCTTATTATACAGTAATAGTTACCCAATCAAGGCAATACACACATAACTCTCTTATTATACAGTAATAGCTAATCCAAATGGCAATACAACATAACTCCTTATTTATAAAGCAGTATAGCTACCAATCAAGGGCAACACAAACATAAACTCCTTATTATAACAGTAATAGCCTACCAATCAAGCAACACAAACATAACTCCTTTATTATATACAGTAATAGCTACCAATCAAAGGCAATGCAAACATAGACTCCTTATTATGACAGAACTAGCTACCAATCAAAGGCAAACACAACATAACTCCTTATCTATACGACAGTAATTAGCTACCAATCAAGGCATACAACAATACTCTTATTAAACAGTAATAGCTACCAATCAAGGCAATACAACATAACTCCTTATTATTAACAGTTAATAGCTAACCTCTACCCAATCAAGGCATTAAACAAACTAACTCCTTATTATACAGTAATAGCTACCAATCAAGGCAATCACATAACATAACTGCTCCTTATTATACACGTGT
>SAYR01022443.1:22725-75243 GCA_004382745.1 Argopecten irradians irradians | reverse complement strand
CAGTGACGTCACTTTAAGTAGGAGTGAATGAAATCGTGATCGTGGTCCTATATTATGTAACTTTTTATGGGATATTAAATCTAGATATATCTGTTTTCGACAGTTAAATTTCTATGAACATGTGTAAAACAAGCAGTCTCAACTGCTATTCCGAGACCATAAAATGAAAATTTGGTCACCTCGGCCAAAACACAGAGGCACGCATATTATGACAGAAACGTTTACTAGTGAATTGTTACGTGTGTCATTTGCACGTGTATATCATGACGTTTCAAGTGGCTGACCGTATTATTTTTTGTGAAAAATGAATTATATATATGTTATAAAATTCGGTTGGCTTTTTTATTGTCATTATTATATACACTGTATGTGATATTTAAACGAAAAACATATTTTACCTAAGAAGCCAATTATATATATAATGTAAGTATCGGTTAGCTTGTAATAATGATAATAATGATAAAATAAAAAGGAGGATTTTTTGATATTAACATTGACATGCAAAAAATACTTCATAATTCTATAATTTTTTTCCTAAGTAATCAAGGTGTACCAATTCTTTATGTTTTGAAGTTGTACTGAACACTTACGGTACTGTTTTAAGGAATACGTTACTTTTAAAAAAACTTTTCATGCAAGTTTTTTTTTAGGCCAACACATATTTGCTGTGTCTTGCCTTGGGCGTGATGTTGCTAGTCGTCCCAATTGGTAAGTAACCCTACACATAATGTATATAATGTCCTCATTTTCGATGTAAGTTTGAAGTGTGTGGAAAGAGTCATTGAAATTAAGGTTTACAATGTACCTTATTTCATTCATTTATCAAAGTCACTATTAAAATTAACACCACTGACACATTGCAGTTATATTATATTGCCACTGTACAATACCGACATATTGCTACTAAGCCCAATGTATGATAATTTCCAATATTAACATTGACATTTAGGCTCTGACGTACCAATACCTTCATCAGAGTTCAAGAGAAAAACATATTCTGAAAATTGATCAATATGAAAATATTTTCAAATTAAGATATTTGAAATGGATGTATTTATCGTTGTATATCCCTTTTTATTGATGAGACTATTTCATCTTCTATTATTGTTTAGTCGGTTGTCCATGGTGTCACACCGGTAATTCCTAAAACCCACTCTTTCTGCCAAATCATGTGGTCCCAGTATCATGAAAAAGTCTTATACATAACATCATTTGTCATCTACACTTAAGACTGTTTGAGACTTAAGTCTGTTTCGTGATCATGGGTGTTTCAAATGATATTTTTTCTCTATGCAGACGTAAAAAAAATATTTTCATTCTTTTCTTATAAAAGGGAATATCAGTATAAATGTAAATTTAAGCATTGGTTGACATATTTTGACATGCATATGCATGTGGGTGTCATGCTAACGCGCAACATTGGCTATGCAACCAATATATTTTACAAATCAATCCATTTAAAAACTATGACAAACCATGCTTAAATAGATTCATGTTGGAACTATGGATACTAATTTTTTTGCAAAATTCTTTAAACGACTTGTAAATATATGACTCGTGACAAATTAACAGAATTATTTTAAGACAATCATCATATTAAAAATAAGTCGTCTTTAGATAAAAAAACCCACTTTGGTATATGTGTAACATCATATATTAGACAGTGGCTGAAAGCAAATCAATAAGAAAAAATATTTTTCTATTTAAGAGAAGACAGCAGCATCAACTACAGCACCACTCCCCACTGGCACGACAACAACTGCAGCCATACATACAGGTAAATACCGTTGTGAAAGATATGAAATGTTCATTCATATTCATTGTGAAATAGTCGTTTGATTTTTTATATATTTGTTTGTTTGTTTGTTTTACTATGATAATGGCTATATGACATTATTTTAAACGACACATATTGTGGAAATTTTGGCAGCTAGACTCTCAGCTGGGTAAAATATATGTCATCTTAGATGCAAACGAAACTGATACTTGTTGTTTAACTTTATTTATAGTTGGCAAATTATATCTTAAATACCTTTCGCTTGAAACAGGAATGAATTGGTAAAATATCAAAGTTTACTTGAGGAAAATACTGACACAACTGTTTGTTTATGAATCAAATATGACAAATGGGGCATGGAATTGACTAGAAAGAGTTCTGTAGTATTGAAATGTCGTGTAATCTCAAGTTCACTTTGGAAGTTTTATAGCAAGATCAAAAGTTTACGATCTTTCGACTACCTGTCGTGAGGTCGAGATCAGGATATTGCGATATTGCACTATTACGCTGAAAATCATAATGTGGACATCACTATAACATTACCTCTGTTTTATTAGAGATTATCCCTTCATTCTTCCTAAAAGACGTTGTCGGTGTTATTCACTCTTACACTGCCTTATTTAGTCCTACTGAGACTCTGTCCCTTGGGTATAACTCTACTCTACTCCACTTGACGTACTTGACCTATAGGTGTGACTGCTGGATCACAAGTCAAGATCAATCTCACAATCTCGAGACCTAATTCAACTTTCAGAATAAATGACAGTTCTGTATATAACTTTGTATAGAGAGAACTTGAAGCTCCGAGAGGCGACCACGAGGCTGCAAAACGAAATCACTATCCCGCTTCAAATATATATATACATTGCAGCACAATGTGATCTCACGATTTCACCATTAAAGATAAATAGCAAAATTACACGAATATTTAGATGGCCGTTTCGTCATCTTGCGATCTCCGAGAACCTGTCGTGAGTGTTCGATATCACGATTCACGAGACCATGTCTGTTGAGTTAAGCACCTTACTTCTGACATTAATACGACATCTTTGTGCTAGTGGAATCTCTATTATATTTTTGTATTCACAGGATCCCATGGACCTAGTGTGACAAGCACAACCCATAGAGGTAAATACTGGTACCAACGCTTCTGAAATATAATTTATGTTATTAATATTATTTGTTGATAATTTATTATTTGCCTCTTTTACTGCCATTCCCATTGTACTTGTACGACCGGACAGTCGCCTATCTGACCAAGGCTTACTATATATACAGATCTGACATGAGTGTTTATTTCATATGAGATTTTATGAAACGAACCTAAGACGTTTTTAGCAAAAACTAAAACTTCGAGACGAGTTTCATAAAATCGCATATGAAATGAACACAAACTTAAGATACTTTTTTATCACATAACTACAAATACCTATAACAAAGAATATTTCACGTCAAAATATATTTCTAAAATCCAGCAGAGGCCGCCATTTTGTCCCACCGTCCTCGTAATCCTGAAGTCACGTCATTTTTTGTTGTTTCTGTCTGACGTCACAATGAATTTCTAGCCTATGAAAATCGACCAAGGTCATATTATACTAGTGACATAACCAAAAATATTACACGGGCGAAATTACTGGATATCAGGCGGATTCTGTGACAAATGTATATATGAAAAGAAGCAATAGTACTTTGAAATTATTTAGATTCTTAGTACTGAAGAATGTTCCATGCATATTCAGTATCCGCAGACATTTCTTTCATATATTTAAGGTTGTACTACATAATGAATGAGATTTTTGAAACACTAAATGAAAGACAATGACAGTAAGTGCAATAGAAATTAAGCATTAATAATCATCTAATAATTTATCATGAGGTAAAAAATATATGTAAAAATGATATCAATAACTATTGCTTCAAGTAACATGAAAAAAATGGTATAGTATTCTTCTTTAGCCTTTCAGTGTGATTTGTTTTATTTAAACCCAATACTTACCATTTTAAAAGATCCTTTGGAACAAAACGACAATGATAGTATTGAGTATCATAATATATAGTTTAGTCCATAGTGCAACATGCTTAAAGTGAATAGTCAGGCAAAGAAAACCATTTTAAATGCGTTCATTGGCCTTCCAAAAGTCCTCACATATCAAAACGACGGTCAAGTTCTGCTTACGTTAACCAGTTCTGACCATTGAAACAATGAAAAAGTTCTAAAAATAAATTCACCTAACACTTCGAAAGCGAGGCTGCGTGGAAATGTAACTACGGACATAGCTAGCCGGGTGGCCGTTTTAGGATTCCTATAGATTAAATTAATTTCTTCGCATGCTTTTTTTTAGTATGACTTCAAAAGTACAACTAGTTAAATACTTTCTTTGGAAGGAAATTCGTTTTGACTTTATCCCTGTATTTCACAGACTTGTTAACTATCAACATTGTACATACCCCATCAGAAGGACATCGACTGTCACTTGATGTACTTAGTTAAAACAAGTAAGAGGCTAAATAAATGGGCACATAGGGTAAAATTGTTTTGAAAAGTTAATAGATCAGATTAAACTTCGATTGAATATCAGTTATACTTTCTCACTTTGTCCTTATTCCGTCTTTGCATATTACAGAGTGAGCTTCCTTGCTGGTAGGTATCGATTGTTACGTCATTATAATGTGCAACTCATCGTTTTCTCTGAAAAGTATGACGTTAACCTCACAAACACGTGACGTCACAATCACTACCTACCAGCAAGAGTAGATAACTTTTCAATGTGCAAATACAAAATGGGCGTCAATAAGAACATATTTAGGTTAAACTTTAATTACTATCCATCGACCAACGGCCAAAAGGACATTTATATTATAAATTTGCAAAAAAAAAAATGAAAAAAAGATATTAAAAGTAAGTGATTTCAATCAATGCGATTCGTTTTAGGTACAACTACAAATGGGACAGCTCACAACTCTGGTAAGTAAGGTCCTTTGATTAGATGATATCATTTATATTACATACAGTTGATAATTGGTATTTCTATATCTGTACGTGATTTTAATGGTGCAATTAAGCTTGATCGATAATTTTGAAATTTGATTCTAAAAGTTCTAAAACTTTTTCAGCACGGATTTATGCGATGATGTTATCAATACGTAATAACTTAAAGGATAAACCCTGTTCTTCCTGGTCCCATGACTATGAAGATGATACAGAAGGTTGATTAAAGGGATACAATTAATATTACTACAAATAATGAAGTTATAGACTAATAATAACGGGAACTATGGATCATTTTGTTTCAACTTTTACAACAATAAAAAGAAGAACAGGCACAACCATTGTTACCTCAAATACCCAATTACACGAAATGTCACATATCTTCAATAAAAATTGAGAAATAAAATAGAATTAATCTTTTAATTTTCACAGGTAACGGCGTCCATGGATTTTCTCCTCTGATCTTGATTAGTGGACTTGTGACTAAGCTGTTCCTTTACCTTTGATACCTGTGTGGTTCACATATATACTGTGTCGTCCCGATGTGGAGGTACATGTACACTCTTCAATTACAGATAACATTGCATGGCGATATAGGAGATTGAGGAGACGAAATTTTCGTACATGACATTTTCTTGCCGTCTTGCTGTTAGTTATACATACATGTATTTAGAGATAGATATATATAAGCCATCGATGGAATAAATTTAAGTTTATGTATTTATATTCCTATCAAATGAACTAATATGAGACAACTACGAAACATGTTTACTTTCAGAACCTGAAAACTATTACAGTCAGGTGAAATTAATTCCATTGTCATTTATCTCAATATATTAACTATTTATATCATTTAAGTTATTGTTTTGAATTAAGAATTTGAACTGAGAGAAAGTGTTCGCATGTTTTTATTATTCAGTATTCTGTAGAAAACCAAACACTTTGATGATTTAAGCTGTGAAAATCATTCAAAGGCACAGAAATAAATGTGGAATGTTCTGTTATCATCACAACAATAATAAAGTGTATGTACTGTAAACGTTCTCGGTTTATACTATAAAAATGTGACATGAAATTGTACATAACGACTGGACTTCTGGGCCATGGCCCTGTAGAAATAAATATCACAATTTTTGGCAATACTGGTAAATTTTATTTTAGCTCTTATTTTACTTTGTAGAGCTAAAACCCATGGATTGTTAGTGGAGTTGAAACTATCATAAATACATTTTCTTTGTTTTCATACTAAATCCGACTTTGTGATCGGCCTACTCTTTTCCTTCATACGTCTATGAAGGACTGAACTTAATTAATTTATTTTTGTGTTGCAAATCCTTTTCATTTAGTGACTGTCTTCAATTAGAATTTTTTTGCAGCTTTAAAGCAAAGGACAGAACTCTTAAATGCATAAATGATAAAGTCTTAGATAAAAAATGCATGTATTATTCATGAAAATGAGTTCAAATATAGCCAATAAGTTGTGATTTATTTGAATTGATTCGGTTAATGTCATATAAGCAGCCATGGTCATTTTAGGACCTACACAGATGGCGAAGGATGGGATGCGATCTCGCAACCCAGAGGAAAAGGTTTAATGGTATTATGCCGAGACATCTTAACTACTCGCTCAGTGCAGCTCCAGATCAAAGATAAAACGTCGGGAATGTGTAAACTATATAACAAATACCAGTTTTATTAGACCCCTTTCAACTGTTTTTCTTTATTCTTCCGAGAGTTATATGTGATGAGCTAATGAAGTACCGAAGCAGCGACGTTTCTACCGCCAGTCCATATATAATTAATATATAGCACACCGGGCTCATGAAAAAATGATATCTGTACACGTACATTGTGTACACGAACAAAGATATCATTATTATGAAACAGGGAGACATTAGCTATATAGTGTACCGCCAGCTGGGCTCCAATCCGCGACCCCGGACGTACTGGTCCGCCGCTCTACCGGCTGAGCTAAAGAGAAATCCCCCCTAGCGCGTTGCTAAAAGGTGATCATAGCAAATTTTAAACCTGCTCCCTCTTTCAAGTGTATTCGTACTGCAACACAAACCACCCCACCTCTCTCCAAGAAGCCTCCAGTTATTCCACATGGAGTAGTGGTCTATGGCGCCAAATGTAATAGGGCGGCTTCACCTCGGGAAATAGACAGTCTCGGAAAAGCAGAAACTTGCTTTGCTTATGAAATGTGTGGAAAATGTAAAATTTCCTTTTATCCCTCAACCTTATAATTTAGCTGTTTTAGTATACCGATACATACAAAGCTTATGATATGCATCCTCTAATTCAATTTGTCATGACCAATGAAAGTTTCAATCAAGCGGTCTTTTACATTTAAATATAGAATCTTAGATTCGATATTTTAAATTTGTTCCCAATGACGATTGCTATTCCACGTACGTTTTATTTTACGTTTATTTAAACAGCTTCTATGACTTGTAAAAGATTCAAAATTTTCTATTACTTATATCGGCATATTCGTTGGAATTGTGAATTGTTGAAATTCCGAGAAGTTAAAGTTGTATGGTCTGTGACTGGTTATATTTTTGGTATAGAAATATATAGTAGACATAGACAATAGACAATGTTTATTAAACCAATCAAGGTCCCGCACGGGGCATTTACATATGTAATAGGGAGAATTTTCCACAAGAGACCCGGAGGGGCGATCCGACTGTAGCTCCCGTTATATGTATAAGTCCCAAATCGTGATCGTATAGTATTTTTAGTATACAACAGAGTCCACAGTCGTCACAAGTCCTCTCCGGATCCCGTTTCCTCCACAGGTTACAGGCCTGTATCTCAACAGGTCGATCTCTAGGATGTAGCGAAAGCACAGATACTAATCCAATAACTCAACTAGGTAAATACAGGTACAAATAACTATTTATTATATAAAGACAAGTAATATAGAATTGATAAAGAATATATTTACAATAGTGCCTGATGTAGACAACTTACAGTAAGAGAATAAGCATACAGTCGTCGTATATGTAGTGAAACCCTAATTATATAGCTACAGAACAACAAGACCATGTGTTCCCAAACACAGTCCAACAACACCTAACGGGAGACAACCGACCTACCAAATGTTCCCAACTCTAAGAGACATAACTAACTGCGTAAATAGGTTTCCTATGGATGTCTAAGCCCTAAGCCCCTGACGATCCCCTACTACACTGTGCGAACTAGGTTTCCTATGGATGTCTAAGCCCTAAGGCCCCTGACAATCCCCTAGAACGACACAAACCCTTGTTAGTCATGTAGCTCTAAGTATAAACCCAAATGGTAGTTCAGAGACCCCGCAAGTGTTGCACTGTTGACAGTGCACGGCGTGGTTCTGTCCCTAACCCATTCTCCCTAGTCAAGACCAAGCTTCCTTAGAAGCAGCCCCTTTTATAACGACACATCAACCCAGTACCCCAAACTGACCACTGATTGGTCAAAGTCCGGACAGAGCACCATATTTAGGTTAAACCTTGCTACAACAACCCCCTACACACTAAATATGACTTCCGCTTAAAATACAGACAAGACTCAACTGACTGATAAACACCTCCCACGTGTACCACACGTGTACTCCGTGTACTCCGGCCAGCAGTCAGCGTCAGCATCGGTCAGCATCGGGGTGATCATGAGGACAACTTAGGTTGATGAATTGTGACTGCTAAACAGCAAGCACACCATAGATAAGACCAGTTCTCATGTAGTATTCCCCTGAATTTGGGTCAAAGATACATAAACAGATCACTGAAGTGAAGACTTAGAAGAGTGCAATAACAAATATACATACTGTACAAATAAATGCAACACAACGATAGAAACCTGTTCTATCACACATACAAACATTTATGATTACATAAAGTAGACATCATACAGGACAACTTTTAAGTGAAAACGCAATTATATGACTAGAGATTCATGATTAGATAACTATAAAGGTTATATAATAGTAGATATACAACCAACAGTAGATAGATAGTTAAAATGTATACAATTTGATAGTTGCATCCTAACTGTTAGCGACAACGAGAAGTGGCCATGTCGTTTTCAGTGGGAAATTGAGTCATATAATTACCGACGAAGGTTCTGTGAAATAAAATCAGACAGAGGCACGAGGATACTCATGTTTTCGTTGTTTTCATGAGCCATATAAATTGGTTAAGGATGTACTCCTCTGAGAAGTCAAAATTTTCTTGTATTAAACTTTTTTCTCATATAGATTTTTGGAAATAGGAGTTCATACCATAAAAGAAAATGGAAGAAAATACATATGTCTGTGTGCTCGTTTTTGAGCTATTGTCCACTCAAAGATACCTAGTTGATAAAATGTTGGATTTTATTTGGAATTTTGCCTTTTTGACCATATACACAAGAGATTAAAGCCATAATTTCCTAATTAGCTGTTTGATATGTATAAATGTTTGCAGAATTTATTTTCTAGTAGTCTTCTTTAAAAATATACCATTTTGATTGATAAGACTAATATTTTTTCTCGAATAACAACATATGCTACCCCTACCCTTAATTTTGAGCTACAAAATGCACCGTTTCCAGCCAATTTGCCAAATTTAACCCTTTATAGAAAAAAGTTCCGGTATTAAACTTTTGTTAATATTTTGCATATCAACGGGGAAAGGGCTGTTCTTTCTAAATCAGGCAGGAAAATGGGAGGTCCGTGTGCTTAGTTTTTTGTCCCATTTGAATATTTGTTATTTTTCAGTATTTTAGAGTAAAAAATAAAAGTGCTCAAATTACCATTAGATGTAAAACTTAAGTGACAAAAGTGCATCATTTTAAACAACAATATGCTCTATTTTTAATAACCACGAACCAGTAAAGATTTACAGCAAAAAATTAGCTCGATACAGCTAATTTAAAAGAATACTGGCGCAGTGATGATTTAAGTAAAACCAATTTCAGTAAAAAAAATGGTAAAACTGTGGCTCTACTCAAAGCGAAAAAAGACACAATTTCAAAATGGCCGCAAATGGTTCATTTTCTTAAAACGCGCGTATAAAAAATCTACTAAAAATAGAAATGTAATTTTTTGACAAAATTTGCAACTGGCAACTTGCTACAGATATTGATAAATTTTTATTTGAAAATCTTATAACTTCTTTGATCTATATCGAAACTAGACTTCAACGGGACTGAAACCTCAGAAGAATACATCCTTAAGTGAATCGAAGTGTAAACAAATTTGGACATACGTCATGGCATACATTGAATAATTTCTGACGTTGTGATCTATATTTATCACAGGCAAATAGAAAATGGACTTCGTCCTCTATGTGTCCGTCATTACAATTTTTACATGCCTTTCGTCCCGAGGGATCTTTAATAACGTTCAGCTTCTATCACCAGTCTATGCGCGGGAAATGCGGAGATTGGTGAGAGATCGTCTCGAATTGAAATTGGATAGAGATGAGAGATACTGTTCTGTACCAAAATTATTTTTTAAATGACAATAAGTTGAGAGCTTGCTATCCTTCAACATACTGCGTGTTGTGTGCCACATTTTGAAAATAATGTTCACGAAGACTTTTAATAAGAATGCGTTTGAATTGATATTCAGATTTATTGATTATGCTCTTATTTGTGTTAGTCATTGAAAGATAGAATTGATACAAACTGAACCATGAAGATTTACCGTTTTCAAAATAATAATTAAGAGCATATACAGCCTCATGTAGCAGGGGAAATTGCAGCGCTGTATGTTCAATATGATACCAGTACATGTCCATCCCCTTGATTATATTAAAATGGATCGGAAAGCGTCCAAGTTCCGATCGTAACAGCGAAGTTAGTACTTTTTGTGTACACCAAGGAGAAATTTTAAAAGTGTTCTACATATTTTTTTCTGCCTTTCTAAGTTTTAAACTTTCGATATCTACCGCACTTTTTGTAAAGTTCATATTCGCAAAGTTTATAAACAATAAATCAAATATTGATTTTTAAAGTGTTCCGTTTAAAATAGCTCGAAAGTGTCCGAACTGTTCAGATCTATTCCGATCTGTACAGGTATATTCCGTGTTCTATGTCTGTCCACCCGTTCCAGGCAGCTACCTGTTCAAAATGAACGATGTAATCCTGCCAATCACAGCTTTGACCATCGAATGTGTCAGGGTGTCTCTCTTTTCTTCTAACCCTTCTAGGAGGTACAAGAGGTACATATGAACTGGTTTCCAGTCCCGATACCTCATTATTACTATCCTGATCATGCAAGAAACCCTTCTCCATGATAACAATAGTTCCCTAAACATATGCCACCCAACAATATCCAGATAAAACTAAAAACAGCGTACATATAACCTGAAAACTCAGTAGACTGTCTATCAGTAGAGGTCTTGAATATTCTAGAGATAAAGCACCTACAACGTCATAAACAAAGTTTAAATCATACTTTATAAACGCTTGCTAAATAAAATGTTACAAAAACAACTAAGTTATATAGTTATCACAAGTGTTGAGAAATTGGATAATGTAATCAGTACTTACACAACTACATCCTGGTCACACGCACCATTCAGTAATAGTGAGGGTTTTCCACAAAAGACCCGGAGGGGCGATCCGACTGTAGCTCCCGTTATATGTATAAGTCCCAAATCGTGATCGTATAGTATTTTTAGTATACAACAGAGTCCACAGTCGTCACAAATCCTCTCCGGATCCCGTTTCCTCCACAGATTACAGGCCTGTATCTCAACAGGTTCGATCTCTAGGATGTAGCGGAAGCACTGACACTAATCCAATAACTCAACTAGGTAAATACAGGTACAAATAACTATTTATTATATAAAAGACAAGTAATACAGAATTGATAAAGAATATATTTACAATAGTGCCTGATGTAGACAACTTACAGTAAGAGAAACAAGTATACAATTATCCTATATGAAGCAAAACCCTAATTATATAGCTACAGAACAACAAGACCACGTGTTCCCAAACACAGTCCAACAACACCTAACGGGAGACAACCAACCTACCAAATGTTCCCAACTCTAAGAGACATAACTAACTGCGAACTAGGTTTCCTATGGATGTCTAAGCCCTAAGCCCCTGACAATCCCCTAGAACGACACAAACCCTTGTTAGTCATGTAGCTCTAAGTATAAACCCAAATGGTAGTTCAGAGACCCCGCAAGTGTTGCACTGTTGACAGTGCACGGCGTGGTTCTGTCCCTAACCCATTCTCCCTAGTCAAGACCAAAGCTTCCTTAGAAGCAGCCCCTTTTATAACGACACATCAACCCAGTACCCCAAACTGACCACTGATTGGTCAAAGTCCGGACAGAGCACCATATTTAGGTTAAACCTTTGCTACAACAACCCACCTACACACTAAATATGACTTCCGCTTAAATACAGACAAGACTCAACTGACTGATAAACACCTCCCACGTGTACCACACGTGTACTCCGTGTACTCCGGCCAGCAGTCAGCGTCAGCATCGGTCAGCATCGGGGTGATCATGAGGACAACTAGGTTGATGAATGTGACTGCTAAACAGCAAGCACACCATAGATAAGACCAGTTCTCATGTAGTATTCCCCTGAATTTGGGTCAAAGATACATAAACAGATCACTGAAGTGAAGACTTAGAAGAGTGCAATAACAAATATACATACTGTACAAATAAATGCAACAACAACGATAGAAACCTGTTCTATCACACATACAAAACATTTATGATTACATAAAGTAGACATCATACAGGACAACTTTTAAAGTGAAAACGCAATTATATGACTAGAGATTCATGATTAGATAACTATAAAGGTTATATAATAGTAGATATACAACCAACAGTAGATAGATAGTTAAAATGTATACAATTTGATAGTTAGCATCCTAACTGTTAGCGACAACGAGAAGTGGCCATGTCGTTTCAGTGGGAAATTGAGTCATATAATTACCGACGAAGGTTCTGTGAAATAAAATCAGACAGAGGCACGAGGATACTCATGTTTTCGTTGTTCATGAGCCATATAAATTGGTTAAGGATGTACTCCTCTGAGAAGTCAAAATTTTCTTGTATTAAACTTTTTTTCTCATATAGATTTTTGGAAATAGGAGTTCATACCATAAAAGAAAATGGAAGAAAATACATATGTCTGTGTGCTCGTTTTTGAGCTATTGTCACTCAAAGATACCTAGTTGATAAAATGTTGGATTTTATTGGAATTTTGCCGTTTTGACCATATACACAAGAGATTAAAGCCATAATTTCCTAATTAGCTGTTTGATATGTATAAATGTTTGCAGAATTTATTTTCTAGTAGTCTTCTTTAAAAATATACCAGTTTTGATTGATAAGACTAATATTTTTTCTCGGAATAACAACATATGCTACCCCTACCCCTTAATTTTGAGCTACAAAATGCACCGTTTCCAGCCAATTTTGCCAAATTTAACCCTTTATAGAAAAAGTTCCGGTATTAAACTTTTGTTAATATTTTGCATATCAACGGGGAAAGGGCTGTTCTTTCTAAATCAGGCAGGAAAATGGGAGGTCCGTGTGCTTAGTTTTTTGTCCCATTTGAATATTTGTTATTTTTCAGTATTTTAGAGTAAAAAATAAAAGTGCTCAAATTACCATTAGATGTAAAACTTAAGTGACAAAAGTGCATCATTTTACACACAAATGCTCAATATTTTAATAACCACGAACCCAGTAAAGATTTACAGCAAAAAATTAGCTCGATACAGCTAATTTAAAAGAATACTGGCGCAGTGATGATTTAAGTAAAACCAATTTCAGTAAAAAAATGGTAAAACTGTGGCTCTACTCAAAGCGAAAAAAGACACAATTTCAAAATGGCCGCCAAATGGTTCATTTCTTAAAACGCGCGTATAAAAAATCTACTAAAAATAGAAATGTAATTTTTTGACAAAATTTGCAACTGGCAACTTGCTACAGATATTGATAAATTTTATTTGAAAATCTTATAACTTCTTTGATCTATATCGAAACTAGACTTCAACGGGACTGAAACCTCAGAAGAATACATCCTTAAGTGAATCGAAGTGTAAACAAATTTGGACATACGTCATGGCATACATTGAATAATTTCTGACGTTGTGATCTATATTTATCACAGGCAAATAGAAAATGGACTTCGTCCTCTATGTGTCCGTCATTACAATTTTTACAATGCCTTTCGTCCCGAGGGATCTTTAAATAACGTTCAGCTTCTATCACCAGTCTATGCGCGGAAATGCGGAGATTGGTGAGAGATCGTCTCGAATTGAAATTGGATAGAGATGAGAGATACTGTTCTGTACCAAAATTATTTTTTAAATGACAATAAGTTGAGAGCTTGCTATCCTTCAACATACTGCGTGTTGTGTGCCACATTTGAAAATAATGTTCACGAAGACTTTTAATAAGAATGCGTTTGAATTGATATTCAGATTTATTGATTATGCTCTTATTTGTGTTAGTCATTGAAAGATAGAATTGATACAACTGAACCATGAAGATTTACCGTTTTCACATAATAATTAAGAGCATATACAGCCTCATGTAGCAGGGGAAATTGCAGCGCTGTATGTTCAATATGATACCAGTACATGTCCATCCCCTTGATTATATTAAAATGGATCGGAAAGCGTCCAAGTTCCGATCGTACAGCGAAGTTAGTACTTTTTTGTGTACACCAAGGAGAAATTTTAAAGTGTTCTACATATTTTTTTCTGCCTTTCTAAGTTTTAAACTTTCGATATCTACCGACTTTTGTAAAGTTCATATTCGCAAAGTTTATAAACAATAAATCAAATATTGATTTTTAAAGTGTTACCGTTTAAAATAGCTCGAAAGTGTCCGAACTGTTCAGATCTATTCCGATCTGTACAGGTATATCCGATATTGAACACGTGATACGGCTCGGGAGGTTCCGATCCATACGGGTATCGCCGATGTCGATCATATGTTGCAACTCGGTTTTCCGGTATTACCCGAAAGTTTGAAACATGGCGTTGAATGTGGCGGTTCTTTCAAAACGTGTGATATTTCATGGGACATTTATCGCTATGTCAATAGTATATTGGCTCTTTCATGGATCTGAACCCTCATATACAAGCATCCACATTCATATATTGTATGTTTTATGAGAGTTTATGGTGGTGAAAATTACAAGAAATCCAACTTTAACCATTCAAAAATGCATGTACATATAACGGGTTTTGTCCATTGGCCTTATAACATTATTCAAATCTTACACTTGCAGTTTTCACGTCGTCTGGTAACTGAAGGAAATCGAAAGGATATCATACCGCCCAATATTCGCCCGGGTCTGGTACATTTATCGTTCGTTGTCCTTAAGGTACTCGGGCGATATTCGATGTCCGGTGAATAGGCCGGTTATCGCCAGGACATCGTTTAATAATCGGCCGATTAGCATCAAATGTTCGGTCGGTATTCACTGCTTCGTCAAAAAAAATCTCTTTGAAAACAGAAGCCGTCCGATTACCGTACGTCGTCCTTTTTATGTAAATGATGCGTGACAAATTTTGACCGGTGTTGTCCGATGTCTGAAAAATGGCAAGTCCACCGGTGTACTCCCGATTACCCTCTAGCCCCGGTTACGGCCGATCATTTTGACCAAAGTATTAGTTCGAAACACTAGCGCACACCTGAGCGACGTTTTTGGAAAAAATGTAGGGTGCTAAGAAACTTTTATACAGTTTTTATAGTGTAAATAAAATAGAGGTACATTGATATTAAAGGTATATGTACCATATAACAGGACGGAAAACTTGTCATGCTACATTTTCTTCGGTAATCAATACATGTAGAATAGTTAAAAGCTAGAAGGATTGCGGAAAAGTATGTTCAGAATGAAATAAAACAACAACTACAATTATCAACTATTACTAGTTGAGCAGTTGACAATCAGTAACTTAATGCATAATATTGCACACTACTAGTTAAAAACAATCATATTGTATGATCTGACCTGCTCGTAAAGCAGCCATACGTTTGCCAGATAACACCCATGTACCCATGACCTTGACATTACAACTCTCATAAACATGAACAACACTTCCACACTCTCATATAGTTATAAACTATGTTGAAAATGTATATTGATAATTTGGCAATTCAGTTGAATATATTATTGACTTAAAAATAAAATAGATATGTGCAAAACTACTAAAGACGTTGTTTACGAAGGGATGAGTATATTATGAACTCATTAGTTATTCATTTTAGATAACAAACAGATGATATATTCGCGGATTTATTCATTGTGCATTGCAGCGAGTAATTGTGTCTGTACGTCTAGATCTGTCATTCAAAATTCAGTGAATCTATTTCGTAAATTCGGGAAATACCAAAATGACGTCCAGTCGCTAGGCCGTAGTCGACCTTTATACGAAAGGTTTTTAAATGATCTTAGGTATTGATTATTACCAAATAATAAATGAGAATTGTAAAGCATCACGTGTTTAACAAGGATTTGACGTCATGCCATAGCAACACATACAGTATATAAAGTCATGTTCGCCTGGGAACTACCACACTGAAACCTTAAGGAATATACCATTCATTATGGTAAGTTTACAATGAATTTGAAACATATACATGTATTAATCATATGTTATGAATATTAACATTGTGTTTATGTTCATATCCATTATTCTATTCTAAATTGTTCTTGTTTATATATTTAAGGATCTGCTCTGGTGAGGTTTCAGTATCTTTGAAGTCTCGTGTCAACATTGATCAAAGAGTTTTGTGATTTTCAAAAATTGAATTATCTCAATTTGTAGCGAATTACCTTGTAGAGAGTTGAAATATACCTTTTTATCTTTTTTACTCAACTCGCCGGTATGACAATATTTTAAGCTATATCGAGTTTATTTTTGCTTAAATTCTCTTTTAAGTTCACTTAGATGAAAATGATAAACATTAAGGTGCGGAATTATAATCTATTGATTTTTATTTTTTGTTTTGTTTTGTTTTGTTTTAGTGAAGATAATATGAATTTATTTTTGGCATGAAATGCTGAAAAATAACTAATTTTGAAACGGGACAAAAATCAAGAAAGCTGACTATCTATTTTTGTGATGGTTTTTAAAACAGCAACTTGTTTTCTTTTGAACTACGAAAAAAAAAATCATCAGAGCTTTTATCTATGAAGCGTCTAATCTGTCAAATATTGTAAAAAAAAACCGATGTACTTTTATCTTCAAAATTTAGGGTTTGTCGTGTGTATGCTCAAAACAGTGAAATTCCGGTAATAACGCAATTTAGGTCACATAGCTATCTTTCCTACACAATAACTCAAAATAAAGCACAACATCATATCAGCTTTATTACATTTTTAACTGTGGTGTGAATTCCTGTTTTCAGTCATCAGAAAATTTTAACTTTTCACCAGAGCAGATCCTGAAATTTTCTTTTCTTCATACTTTTTTCATTTTGCTGTTGTTTTTTTTTTATTTAGAAGATGCAGAGTGAAGTCAAGCGATTTCGGTATAATAAACTTAAATCATTTGTCAAAAATATTTCAAAAGGAACACCATATATCTCACGTGAAGCAAAATTCTCTAATTCCAGTCACCATCATGCATCTTATATAAACATAAAAATTAGTGTTTTATATTTTTCCGGTAGAAAAGTTTAATTATTACGAACGGTTTTGCGTGAGGACACGCTTGTTTTTCATCTTGTCTAAAATTCAAATACTAATTTCTGTTTTAGGAGAAACTTCTTTTGATAAGCATTCTCATGGTGTTCAACATAACCATTGTTTACGGAGGTGAGTACTATGTTATTGTTGATCTATGCATTGCACAATCTGTTAACGTGTATATGATTAATACCGTTTTATTATTATTGTTACAAACGTTTGAAAAAAATTGTACGTATTGTAATTATATCACATAAGATTTATGTCTTTTTAGAAATTGAAAATAGTAAAATGTAAACATAATATGAGTTTGAGTCCAAACGGCATTAGCTTAATTACTGTTAATTCAATTTTACACTTCGCCATTTTCTAAGTAATTGTAAATAGTCAATTAAATAGTAATTTCCAAAACACTTGTTTTTCTGCGTCGTTCTAATTTCCACGTTGTGTTTGTCTATTACTTCTTCCATGATAATTTTGGCCGGTAACTATACATTATAATCCCTTTACACAATATAATGAACAACTAGCCTACTTCCTTTCCAAAACGGTTTGTGAGTTTTAATTTGGGAATGTAAGACGGGATTGAGAAGTTTTCAATAAATTTTCTTACGTCATAGCATTTTATTTGTTTCGGACTTTTAACTTAATTATCATACGAATATGACTAAAGACAATGAATTCAAGGAATGTTTTATTAAATGACGAACAGCTAGGTATTAGGGACTCAAATTATATGCAGTGGAGCACGGTTGTGTTGATGCCCTTGGTTAAATGAAATATTTCAAACTTGATTATAACCACACAATAGGCAGTGAATACGCTTGGAAGGGGATTATAATCTAATTCAAATGAACCGAATTTCATTATATCCAAATCATATAAAGTGTGTTTCACTGTTTATTTAAAATATTTTAATTGTGACGTATAAGTTAAGGTTACGATCCGTATCACTGGTTTGATATCTTCTCATATGCAATGTTACATAAATTTTATCATGAGCTGTATGAACATGTATACGCATACGCATATGTACCTACACTTTATAATGTGACATTTCTTTAAAACATTATTGTGGAAGAAAAAACACTGATCGTAGTTCCCATTCGTTGCATCATGCGGGTATTTCAATGCATATTAATCATATCGTCTTTGAATTCATCGAGTTTTGGTCTAAAATCTTTTGACTAAAGTACTAATATACTAATTAATATGTTCCCATCAGTAAGTTAAATTGTACTTTTATTTGAAAAAATTCTCATTGTGTGTTTGCGCCCAAATAATCAGCCAATTCTGTAATACCTTTAATTGCATTTTCATATCGCCACACAGTATCCAATATATTCTAATGATAAGCATGATCTGTATCTGTATATTTAACATTATGAGTCTTGTTAAGCGATACCATGTAAATTAATCCGCCCTTGGAAAATGACACTGTCGTTAAATAAACTATTTTATTTATATACATTAAAGTTGTGTTTCTATGATTTGCTCTCTTTTTACAATATTGAAATCAATCTACGTTTTTCTCCACCTCTCGATGTTTGAACAAAGTTATTCAATAATTCAGTATATAAATACAGCTGAGATATATATCACTTTTCCTCGTGTACACACTGGCAATTGTTTGGAAAGGTCCAAGCTATTCCAATCTATTCCTACCTGTACAAGTTTTTGATTTAAACATATTTTATTGCCAAATATGCGATGGGATCGGGCACAAGTTGTACAACTTATATAAAGCCTGTTTCAAACAAATAAAACATTCAAATGACATAGACAAGATGAAATTTACAATATAAACAATACATAATTAATAATGTTGTAATTGAGACACAGACAAAGGGAGAGAGGGAAGAGAGAGAGAGAGAGAAAGGAGGTAGGGGAGAGGGAGGGAGAGAGATAGAGCTATTTTATAACCAGCATGCTCCCCAAAGCGACAATTTCACCCCCTAATATACTATTATTTTAAAATTTATTCTTCCGATAAGGACAACAGAAGTTCTAAACCACTTTTCATAACTTTCAATTTATCGATGCTCATATCATCCTCTTCATCGTTTGGCTTTCTCCTGGTCACTCTAGGCTTCCTTTAGATATTCCTTTCACTTTTGTCGTCAGTATTGGAGGATTTTACAAGTATAATTTACGTGTAAATACAAAACCCGAAAGATGTTGGGAGCAAAACAGATAAGGAAATATATGATAATAATAGAAGGTCGAAGTTAGAATCTATGATATATTGCTGAGTGTGCATCAAGATTAATTCGTTTTCTTGTGTACATATGTACGTAAGGAACTTGAATGATTTTTAACTTCGTATTATGTTTAATTTACGATCTCCATAATAGGAAAAAAATCGAGTAAGACAGGTAAGTCTTCGTTCAAGATAGCATGTTTAAAATAAAAGAATGACTCTCTATGCCTAGTGTTTATAGTCAACTGGTTCCGTAAACTAATGGTAGAAGGGAAAAAAGAAATGTTTGACGATTCAAGTCTATTATTACGAAGTGTATAATTTTCTACCTTACGAAGAAGGTCTTGGGTGTTATCAGCAACCATAGGAGGGACTGTACGAGTATCGCGAAAGTTTATCATATGATGCATCTCGGGAGACTCCGATCTGTACGGGTATCGCCGATGACGGAAACGTTATTCGACTAGGATTTCCGACATTGACCGAAAAATAGTGATTTATATAATTGATTACTCAGCCCAATATAACATATATTAGCCTAATAACAGGAAGTATATGAAATTGGCTGTTTAAAAAAACCATATTTCAAAATCATAGATAGTTTTAGACCATGTCATACAACAGAAGGAAAAGCAACAAATAATGGATGTTAACATTGTTTTTATCTCTTTTTCTCACTTCCCATTAGTCAAAGGTATGCCACGTGATCATCAATACAAATATTTGTATCGCCTGAGTATTCCAGAAAAAGTTCAAAAAACATATTGCACGGTTAATTTTAGAATGATAGAAAATCTTTCACGAGGGTTGACATAATCACTGTCCACTTGACAGATCTATGTAAGATTATTTTTCTCCCATATTTAAAAAAAATAAATTAGGTATTATTTTTATAGTGTTGACAGTTAATGGCGTCCTCGACAATAATCTCCGTATGTCTCGATGACGTAATTGTCAAGCGCGTGTGAGTGGTCTTTACTCTACCCCGGTAAAAGACAGGTCTATCGTTTCCCTAACAACCCTGTCAGGTATGGGAGACTAATAGAATGTTAAAAGATGATAACTACAGTTTAAGCATTAAAAGTTTCAACATATACACGGTAGACATTTTTTTTTTTTGAAATTATGTATATAAGTTGAAATTCAAATGGAAAATTTGGCCTTTTTAGGCCTCATTTATTCGAGTAAAAAAAGACAAAATGGTATTTTTAAGAGTGGAAACGACATTACGGTAAGTGATAGCCATATAAGCTTACATAATAAGAAGAAAAAATGTTGTTGCTTGTAATATTTCAAGAGATGTGTCCCTCTTATTGATAGCATAGACGTCAAATGTGTTAAATAGCAATATTTTAAATGCTTTTCGGCAATTTTAACTTTTGTAAATGCGAGTGTAAAGTGTAAGTTTTAGGATATATAATAAGTTGCATAACGTTTGGCTTCTGTTTCCAAATCGAAAGTTATAGCAACTTTCCAATCGACTAGAACTGTATACACTTCAGTTAAGGGGGAACTTGCACTCAGTGTGAATAGGTTGAATATGCAAACAATATCTGGACTGTACATTAAAATTTGATATCTATTGTGTACTAATCTTGACCAATGGCCTATGTATGTTTGTAACTGTAGCTGGTCCTACCTGTACCGGAAATTGTACTTCTCCAAAGACCTGCAACTGGACATGCGTTGGTAAGGTTATATCCCTGTTTTGTGATATTTATCATACAAGTGCGAATATCAACTGTAGCGCATAAACATAAAAACATAGTAAAGGTCATGTGATAATAATATCATGCGAGTCAACAGTTGTTCTTCTTTTCGTATATATGTGGAATGTGGTTCCGCAGAGGGATCATGTTTGTTAGGTAATGGCGAATATGTATGATAAAACAATAAAATATAATGTAATAAAATAAGGACTTAAACAAAACATTTGTAAAGTTGAACTGCATTTACTATGAATTTATTTATATCATTATGATTCCATTTTCTGCTTTAATAGTGATTTTACTCATTAAATACGCTATACTTTTGCATTCCTTCCGTCAATTTGCCAACTTATTTTCTTGTTATCGTTTAACATGTTTTCTGACATACTGTGTAACATTTGGTCATGTGTTTTTTTAAGATGATGCACATGCCCCAAACCTGCTTAAAGATGGTACGTATTAAATTTGGTACAAGAGTGAGATGTCAATTGTCTTTTTAAACTATTATTTTAGAACTATTTTATCTAAGAATAGTCTTAATCTGATGCTTATAGGATAAAAAAAAAGGTTAATAGCATTTTAAAAGTTTTTTTTTCAAGTTCAATGGCTTACAGAGTTATGTTTGGAATGTTTCGTAGCCAATACGTTAATTTGCACCGGCGATGATGTTGTCTGTGGACCAACAGCCCATCCAACAGGAGGAAAATGCAAACCGAAATGCTTACCACCACCACCATCACCAGGTAAGACATGTTATATTCATTGTGTATTCGATGCTTAATATTGGGATTTGACGAATGAGATATCGATGATGGTAGATTCTAATTTATCATATACTTACTACTAAATACAGGGAAATTGCATATACTTTACAGTAATGAGGTTTCTAGTCATATCACTGTTACCTTTACGTACCTCCTTTATCGCATGGGTACCCCTTTATCGCACCCCTTTATCCTACCCCTCCGGAATACATCAGATAAAGTTGAACAGATCTTTACGTTAATACATCTATACGGATTTCAAACTGGAAGACGATAAGTGAATCGGGATGACAAGTTCAAAGGCGGTGAGAGGGAGATGGATATTTTGGCAAACAGACTAGTTGAACTAAGTTAATTGATCGATAACCGGGACAGAGAGACTGATACAGTCCATGTAGCAATTACAGATGCATCTGATCATTATTCTCCAGACCCGCAAGATTGCAGAATAAATACACAGTTCGGAAAACTGTTTATGTTTTTAAAGTTTTTGAAAAAAAATTCGAATGGTTTTGAAATTTTGTTTAATTCAATTTCATTTGTCACTTAGGAAAAACAAAAGTAAGAAAGTAAGTATATGATAAATAAAATTATTAAATTCTATATGTCTTTTTTTCATAGCATACCCTTTATCAGCCCTCGACCTACATGTACATTTATATCAACCCTAAGGCCCACGGCACTCGCGCTCATATAGGGTTTTCGGTCTGATAAGGGTATAATATGAACAAAATGCATATGATATTATCTATGTAATCGAAGTAAGCTTGAAACTATATCTATTATACATTTATATGTTAGCCTAAGTTGTTTGTGCTCATCGCAGCGATATTTAAAGACACTGGAACTCAAGCTTTTTTTTCTTCATCAGTCAATGCTAGCAAAACATAGATATTCGATTCTAACATTTGCATTAACTAATTTAAGTTCTCGCCGTAAAAAAGACATAAATTCTATGAATTGGGTAAAGCGTTGATATATACAAAAAAATGTAACATTGTAGACCTACAGTTATCGTACATGTACATGAATGTACAACGGGAGAACAGCCGCACATCCGTGTTGATGTGGAGTTGTTATATTAAACAAATACAAGCAGACAATAGTTTTCTTAACTGCCATGCCGTCCACTTCTTTATCCAAAGAGAGGCTTGGTTACATATAAATTTAGAAATGGCGAATCATAGAAATGATATTCCGGATCTCGATATTTTACGGAACGAAATTAGATAATGTTCAACAATCCGTTCATCTCGTCGCCAAGGTAACACATAATATAGTTAAGAAAATGTCTATAGCATTTGAATGTTTCTAAGATTAATTCGGCCATTTCGATTTATGTTTCATTTACATTGACCATAAAAACATTCTTATGTCGTTTTAAATTCAAAATATTTGACATAAGACCTCACGTGTATTATCAACGAAACGGTTCTTTGTGTGTCAAAACCAACGGCAACGGAGGGTCGTCGGTAACTGCCAACATTTGTTTACAT
This sequence comes from Argopecten irradians irradians, assembly GCA_004382745.1. NCBI lineage: Eukaryota > Metazoa > Mollusca > Bivalvia > Pectinida > Pectinidae > Argopecten > Argopecten irradians. The sequence goes on along the minus strand of SAYR01022443.1, from coordinate 51,648 downwards.
GTTTCTTTATACTTACTTTATTCAGACTTTTTATCACAAAATTCAAGCTGACAATGAAAATATCTCATTTCAAGAATAGCAATCATCTGCGACTTAATATCTCATTTCACACATTTTATCGAGATCTGAAAACAAAATGTTATTTGATTCTATCGCATACTATAGCCAAAAAGGACTCGGTTTCAGACCGTGTTTAGTTCCTAAGGTATTTTAATGTCAGCTCCAAAAAATAAACGTTCAGTTACATTCTCCAACCCTTGAAACTGAGCTTTAAAGGGTTTATTATTTATTCAGATACCAACTGATTAGCATTTTCATCAATCGTCAATTTGATCACAACCAGACACATGCGATTCGAGCACGGACAGTACTGCACAATAATTAATTTGTATTTGTTTTCATGCTTAATCCGACTCTCTGATTGGCACATTTGTTACGAAGAAAAAATCCGAGAATGGCGCGATCATAACATCACAATAGAGACGTCGACGATGCGTATTGAATCAACAGAATCGTACGTTTAAACGTACTTCATGTAGCCTGAAAAATGAATTATGAGCATGGATAGAAGTATTTTTTTTTAACTTTATAGGGTTCGCGGACTCACACTGTTTGCAAACAAAATTTCTTTCATACTCTAATGAAGTTGAAAAATAGTAACTCAATGTTTAAATATGTTGAGTATTTGAAGCAACATACCAATGCTTTTAAAATAAAATGTATACCATTAATTCATGTAAATGGAAACAGTATATCAATATCGCTTATTTTAATCGTATCAACGTCCAAATTAGGAAGTTTTTTTCGGAACTTTATTTTGTATTACCTTGTGCTGCCTGGCAGCTGTTGCGCAAATGCAAATACATGTAAGATAATTGGTATGATATTGCAAATCTGCATGATAATGCGGTACCGAATAAATCGAATCAGGGATTTTGTACGACTGGAATTTTAAATAGGCTAAATTTAAATATAAAGATTGATGATCAATTTTGTTACTGGATTGACAAGAACTCAACATAAATAGATTTTAAAAACAATTCCATATACAATGTATATATAGCTTTAAATATATATGTGCCATACCTTGATAAACATTTTGACATTTTGTTTTGCCTTCGGTAATCATTTGCAAATCACAAGTTTTGATATATTAAGCTGTGAAAATTTTCAAAGTCATAGGAAAACATATATGATGCTTTATATTCATTTACAACAACACTGTACTATCATAATTCTTGTTTTATGCTTTATGAATGCTTAGATGGAACCATATCTGAAAAATCCCTATATAATTACTAATCTCACTGCGAAATGTTAAATGAAATGGTAGCACACAACTTGTTTTCTTGGTTTACTTATTTGTACACTGTTTTTGACAAACCCTGTTCAGCATAATGTAGTTCATTCAGGAACAATCATGCTTGACGATTATGAGGCATCATTATGAATTCAAGCGTCTGCATGAAAAAAGTGGTCTCCGACCCCTGAAACTACAATTTTACTAAGTATTTATTCACTAGATCGTGTTTTTCAGGAACCAATACAGGAACTGATCCAGGAACAAATACAGGATCCCATTCAGGGACAGATACAGGAGCCCATTCAGGGACAGATGCAGGAGCCCATTCAGGGACAGATACAGGAGCCCATTCAGATACAGGAAAAGGAGGTAAATAAGTAAAATGTTTTCTATTTTTTCACTGCAATCACTCCAAAGATTTTAAAAAGTATTTTCTATCTATTCGCTTTACACGAAACAGGTTACATCTAAAGGTCTGTGTTAAATTATGATTTCTTTCCAAATCTTACACCAAGAAAGTGCGTTGCTTGTAGTAAAAGAGCATAGACAACTAGATAGAGATCAACATTATACAATTGTTTACTGAATTTGTGGTCAACATGTGTAATATTGAACTAGAGACAACCGAAGGTAGCATCTCAGTCCGTGGGTTCTTTGTAACACATGCTTACCGAACACTCAGATTACAGGTGTTTTGTTATACCCTCTATCAAGAAATTCATTCATTACACATGTATAATTATTATGTTTGGTGGAAATGAAATTAATGCAGCCATTTTATTTTCGAAATAGAATTCTACAAAGAATATAATGTTAAATATGTGAAATATTAATGGCACTTAATATAACAGTTCACAGATGAGGAGTAAAAATATTTTGTCAGGATTCTTCTGTTTCTGTCCAAATACAGACATTTGTGTCAGTTTGTGTTCGACTAGTCTCGGACTATTCCGTTAACTGGGTACGGACTTTGCCAAGACGTGACCAGTGCCGCAATCGGTTTATGCATATCGAAGAAGGTTGCCGAGAACTACTGAATGAACTGTTACGTCATCATGACGTAAGCAGTTAGCATTTTTCAGTCAATTTAAATCGGTCAATATTTTTCGGGCGCAAATATCTGAAAAAAAGTTTACTTTAGAATAGTAAAGGGGATCTACTAAAAAAGGTCATTCCTGAGAATTCCTTTGTATACCCCATAAAGTTATATTTATGATGTCATCGTGCAGTTTCCATGAATATTAAAATTAACAAGTAACCTTTTGACCTGGCATGACAATTATAACAGTTCCTGAATCTTGCCTGCAGATAGCGACATACACTTGCAACATACACAGATGAACATGTATATACATGCAGGCACACGCAAATATTCTCTTCATACGAGCTTTATGAAATATAAGTAATTGAAGTTATAGCATATTCATTTTGTCCTATTAGGCAAATAAAAGATTTTATTATTTGTCTTTGTGTTTCCGCCAATCTCATTGGACGTCGGTACTCCACGTGACTCCCTATAAAACAATGATCGACTGCTAAAAGTTGATTCACCGATCTGTATAAAAGGATCGGGAGTTCCAAAAGCATTGCATCAAAGTCTCGAAGTCATTGAAACGTTTGAATGCTACATGCATTATAACCTTGATAATATAAGCGTTTCTAAGATGCCGATTTTATTGGAAACACATTTCTCTTCAAACATTGCGACTTATAGGCAGACAACTGCAGGTGTATCTCTCTGTCGTTAGAGGAGAAATGATACTATAAAGATATAACGATAAGAGCGGTACTTGTACATATAGATATGTATTCAGACATTAACGGTAATCCAAGTCGTTCATCGGACGTTGAAAATTATGGAAACTAGATATCAGAACTATAACTAGACGTCTAAATCCTCTGATCATTGGTATAATAATTTTGATTTATACATATTTAACTGTAAAATAATGTAGATGTTCACCTTAGACTGTCACATATTTGTTAACGTTGATTGGATGTTAAAAAACAAATAAAATAATATAGCAATTGTAGGATTTGAATTCGGTTGATGCATGTTTTTATTAACCAAAGAAAAAAAACATGCATCGACCTCATCAAAATGCTATAATTGTATATTACTAAAACTGCAATAAAGTGAAATTTTGAAATTAATAAACTCATGACATATTCATAAATACTAAATCTAGTACTTTCTCTAATTAGGTACTAATACAGAAACAACAACCAAAAAGAATTCAGGTAAGATAAAAGGAGATTCATTATTTGTAATGTATATATATTTGTACTGTGAACATATCAATTTATTACAAAAGCATATGTAATATGACATTTCATTTTAAATCGATTCTCACTCTAAGGGTATGGCATATTAATGCCTTATTAATGTGTATTGAAAGGATATAAAACACTTTCATCTTTCAGGGAATGGCGTACATGGATTGTCACCCCTGTTACTGATAAGCGCAGTCATTACCAAGCTCTCAATGAATCACTGATATGCGTGTATCAGCGCTGGGTCGTCCTGATGTCGGGGCATTGCTTCTTCACACTTATGACGGATGGCTTGGCATTCCAATTTAAGATGATGAAATGAAGGCATTTGAAAATTGAGAGAACACATTTCTTGTCCATATGAGATTTTTACCGTCTTACGTTACATCTGAGATTGATATATTGTGATACGTTGATATATTAGTGTGATATATTTGTGGTTATCAACTCCAATCCATTAGTTTCGATTTTTATTACTTTTCTTCCACCAATCGGTTCTAATTAGCTTACGACATATAAAGAAATTGGATTTAATTTAAATTTAAAGACGTTAAAGTATTTTTTATATCAAGGAATTTCTAATATTTTATTATATCAAGAGTTTGCTGTGATATGTATTCGTTTATTTTCATTTTATCATTAAAAATCATTGTTTGCAAAGTTTTGTAGCCATTTCTGTTAATTATCGTACAAGTATTTTACATAGACTTGAATGTTTTGTAAGGTGTTTCACAAGTTCTGGTATTTATTCTAAAGGAAAAGGATCAACTAAAATTTGCTAGTATGTTATATTGTTTGATTAACAAATATAATGCTATAGGGAAATGCACCCATGCAGCATACACGACAAAAGCGTTTTTGTTCGTTTCTGCTGCGAAGGTGCTGACTAATATTGCAACCGTGGTCACATGTACCGTAAAATATCAATTCGTATCTGGCAATACAGTTTCAATAGATAACGTTATTTTGCCTGGTTCTTGGCGTCAGTATGAACACACACAGTCATGTAATCTGAATTCAAAACTCAAAAGTAAGAAGAAAAAAAGATTTTAATGTTTATCAATTTAGTATTCCTTGAAAAGAAATATCATATCAAATGTATTTTTAAATACATATATATCTGTTTTGTACTATAACTCACCACTGAAGTTAGAAAATGCAAAAACACGTGATCATCGATAAAAAAAATTAAATCGACTGGTTATTTAGAAATTGTTTATACAAAACGTTTTCGTAACCACAAACAAATTATGACATATGACGGTTTTAATTTCTTTCAAAGATGATGATAACTACAATTTAAGCTTCAACATACACATGGTATGCGAATAGAAGAACAAGAACATCATTTATTAGGTATCTGAATCAGATAACTATGAATAGATTTGATATTAATATGTTAATGTCGTTTCATTTTACGAAAAATATTTGCTTTTACTGTAAGCGATATTAAGCGTGAGTGATGTAACGAATCTGAATGTACAGTAAATCTATGTACATAATATGTTTAGTATCCAAGAGGATTGTCTAATCGGGGAAGGAACTAAAAAATATGCCTTCCAATTGTTTCAGTTGACGGTATTCTAAGCATGAAAGTGAATATACAATGTAATGCTTTACTTTTAAAACACGTGGTTATATCGACCAAAGAAAAATAATATCGACCACGCACTGCGTAATCGGTTATTTTCAATGTTAATATGTATAAGTTCTCCAAATAGTTACTATCTTTTATCATCTTCATTCGAAAATCATACAACGAAAGTTGCTCATTATGAAAATTGTTAATCCCATTATTTTATATTTAAAGTTGATCTCTACCCCATACCCAAATTTTTTTTCTAATCTACATTCACTGCATTCATTATAAAATATTGTGCCTAATGAGAGACCCACTATTCTGATATAAATACTTGACATATGTATCAATCTGTTAATCAATGTAGTTTAAAAAAACAACAATAAATGATAGACAAAAGTCAAAAGTCATACGCAAAAGATATTTGGAATGACCAATGAGGGGCAGTGCAGTTGTTAACACACTGTGGTGTATACATGATCCTGTATCACAACAAAGGTCGGATACTCGTATAGAAATCATGTTCGCTGGACCCCATATAAACAACTGATAAATAAATGTCGATATCAGAACACAAGGTCCACACCCAAAACATCGTCTGATCATGGTGATCGAGAAGCGACTCGGAGAAGCTTTGACTGCCAATATAGGAATGGAATTCCGACGACAGTCGTTACGCCACGTATGACGCAGTGCTTTGACTGTAGTGACAAATCAATAAAATCCACCATTATATTTCTTCAAGACGTCAACAGTGTTATTTTAGAATTTAGATACATGTAATATATAGAATCAATCCTTTATCTTTGATTGTTCTTCTTCATTGAATATTGACGCTATATAGGCCATGGGCTAGGAGGGTCCCACATGCACCCCCCCCCAAACCTCCGAACCAATATTTTTCTGAACCCTTATGACCCACTGATCACAAATCCAAATGTTAACATTGCATAAGTTGGGATGAACTTCCGGTTATGACGTCATCAAGATGGCCGCCATCTCGAATTTCACTAAAAATTGAAAAATAGTCATAACATTAACATTTTTCAACCGAAGTAGACAAATGAGGTATCAAAATGACCACATTAGAACAACAAATACATATCAGGACCAAAAAATCCAATATATGTAGTGATTTCTACGCAGGAAATGAAAAAAACGGATTTAAAGCTCAAAAATGGTGATTTTTCAGCAAATTTTTCATATTTTGTTTGACGCAGCAAAAATGTTTCCCAACAACAATCTATTATTTCTAATAAGTTTTTTGACCACTTATCAATCAGTTTAAACAACAACAACAACAAAAACCAATGTTAACATTGTATAGGTTCCGGTTATGACGTCATCAAGATGGCCACCATCTCGAATTTCACTAAAAAATGAAGAATAGTCCTAACACTGATATTTTTCAACTAAAGTAGACAAATGTGGTATCAAAATGACCACAATAGAACGACAAATACATATCAGGACCAAATAATCCAATATGTGTAGTGATTTGTGCGGAAGAAATAAATAAAATAATCTTTTAATCTCAAAAATGGTGATTTTTCAGCTAATTTTTCGTACTTGGCTTGACGCAGCAGAAATGTTTCCCAACAACAAATTATTACTCGTAATCAGTTATTTAAACTCCTATCAATAAGTAAATTAAAAAACAACATGAAAAATATATAGAAATGCAAAAAAAAAAAAAAGAATTATTGTTATACCCTCATTTTTGTAGATTAGCATCGTCTCAAAAATAACACAACACTTACTGATAGCGTAACAAATGTAAGCTAAGCTAAGCCTGTGTTTCCGTTAATATCATTAACAGTTCCCAAAGTGTTTGTGTCTTTGAAAATGAGCACATTCATTGTTTATTTCCTGTGCATAGCATAAGCAAAATGTCAGATGGTTACTACAATGTCACTAAATAATATGTCTTTCACTGGTTCTCAATGATAACCATTATCATTGTGCGTACTTTCTCGCCTCACTGACCTATCCACTGAAGAGACTCGGCATATCTGGTAGCTGGTACATGCAGTCCGAATCAGAGTACTCGAGATATCAGTATCCAATTCGTCGAAAGCCAGATTGACGTTTTCGATGCCGATGAGCTCATGTGACACTGCATTACCAGTGTTGTTCTAGCCTTTTATGACCCATCCATGACCAGAGTTCATATCAGAAACAACAGGTTCAGAGATGTGGGATCTCTTTCAGATTCTAACATATCTTATGTATATGCTGTTTCAGACTTCTCCGGCATAATGGAAATTACACCAGATGCACGTTCTTCCAATGGTGGAATTGGTTCTCCTTAGCACATAACTCCATAATTTGTATGAAGTACTATTCATCAATCTTGTGGACCCTCGTGCAACCATAAATGGCACAGGTGATATCATTAAGGTCATTAATGAGGGCATAAATGTTAAATGTTTTTCATTGGTCTGACTTTCCCCACTCTGTGTAAGGTGCTGGTTGTGTCACATCTGGTATATGCGCAAAGAGACCATTGAAGACTCTCCAGTAAAAAGTTCTCTAAAGTGCTTTCCAGACTTGGCAAAGAGTGAAACTTCACTGCAGACCTCATTTATGACCTCAAAGAATCCACCTGTGCCACCTATGGTCACTGAGGTTCACAAGAATTAGGAATTGTGCTTCATACGAATTAAGGAGAACCAACTCAACCCTCCGCAGAATGTTGATCTGGTGTCTTTTCCATCATGCCGGGGAAGTCTGGAACATCATATACGATATGTGAATCTAGGTGAAACTAGGTTGGAAACAGGAAGAGCTCCCACATCCCTGAAGCCGATGTTTCTGATCTTAACTCTGACCATGGACAGTTGACAAGTTAGAACCACGATGGTAACCCGGTAATGTAATGTCACATCAGGTCACCGAGGTCGAAGACGACACTCTGGCGAGAAAGCACGCACAACGAAAATGATTAGCATTAAGAACTAGTGAAAGAAATATGTGACACTGTAGTAACCATCTTATATCTTGCGTTATACACAGGAAATAAACAATGGATGTGCTCATTCTAAAAGACACAATATGTTTCGAAAAGTGTCATGGTATTTACGGAACTTTAATTTGATACCCTATAGCTATTAGTTAGCGTTTTGCTGTAATAATTCAGTTTGAGAGGCTACTAGTCTACAAAATTTCGAGCATGAAAATGGATTATTTTGAAGTCCCACTTAGATATTCAGCCAACTTTAAATTCAAATTTGTTAAGATATAAATCGTCAATAGCCAATGTTATATTCAGGAAATTCCAAGACACCAGGAAACTGTAGTGTTAGCGGTTTGGAAAAAATAACAATCATATGCCGCATCCGGTGATGTTTTGTAAACCAAATGATGGTATAACAAATCTCTTTTGCATTTCTATATATTTTTGTTGTTGTTGTTTTAACAGATTGATAAGAGGTCAAATAACTGATTGTGAATAACAATTTGTTGTTGGGAAACAATTTTGCTGCGTCAAGCCAAATATGAAAAAATGCTGAAAAATTACCATTTTTGAGCTTAAAATATTTTTTTTTTCATTTCCTGCGTTCAAATCACTACATATATTGGCTTATTTGGTCACGACATGTATTTGTTGTTCTATTGTGGTCATTTTGATACCTCATTTGTCTACTTCAGTTGAAAAATGCCAATGTTATGACTATTTTTCATTTTTCAGTGAAATTCGAGATGGTGGCCATCTTGATGACGTCATAACCGGAACTTATACGATGTTAACATTGGTTTTGGTTGTTTTTGTTGCTTAAACTGATTGACAAGTGGTCAAAAAACTTATTAGAAATAATAGATTGCTGTTGGGAAACATTTTTGCTGCGTCAAACAAAATATGAAAAATTTGCTGAAAAATCACCATTTTTGAGCTTTAAATCCGATTTTTTCATTTCCTGCGTAGAAATCACTACATATATTGGATTTTTTGGTCCTGATATGTATTTGTTGTTCTAATGTGGTCATTTTGATACCTCATTTGTCTACTTCGGTTGAAAAATGTTAATGTTATGACTATTTTTCAATTTTTAGCGAAATTCGAGATGGCGGCCATCTTGATGACGTCATAACCGGAAGTTCATCCCAACTTATGCAATTTTAACATTTGGATTTGTGATCAGTGGGTCATAAGGGTTCAGAAAAATATTGGTTCGGAGGTTTGGGGGGGGGTGCATGTGGGACCCTCCTAGCCCATGGCCTAATATAGATTGCTGTTGTACGCATACTTGTACAATGTGATCGAGTATAGGGAAAAAGTCGGTAAGGTCACGAATTATATATATATATATACATTCACCAAGATAAGATACACCAAAATTATCTTATTGTGTCTTTCAGTTTGCCAAAAATGTGTATGCTATTTGGGAATACCTTATTGCTCTGGCATAACATCGTGTAATACTTTTCTTTGAAAAATTAAAGTAAAATGAAGGACCGAGAGGTATGTTAACGGAAATTTGGTAATGACGGATAGGGGATATTCCACCATCGAGGTCACAAAGTGTTGTAAAATGCAAACCTCTGGTTTTATCACATTTTATCACATACCTGTTGAATCTGGTTATAGTAATACAAGCATTTCAGACAATGAAATATAATGTTTTGTATTGCACATGTACAATACGAAACGTTGTATTCACCTACCAATCGGAACTACTTTTTAGGAGAAAACCCTTGTATCGCATTGGTTTATTTTTGGCAAAAAAAATGCAACTGTAGTTAGGCCTTATAAATTGTAAATTTTATTTTTGTACTCTATTTAAAACATCAATTAATAAAAATAAGGTTGTGAACATAGAATAGTTCTGGGTAGTATTTAAATTTGAAATATTAAAAGGAGGATGTTGGCAGCAAATAACAACAAGTTGTCGTCTGCTTACACATTGTTATCAGAGCCGGCGTTGCCTTAGTTTATAATGGCATTTGTTGGGGATTTCGACATTTACATGATTTACTGATGGATCCAGAGACAGAGGACAAATCAAGCATTCCTCAAATTGAAGGTAACGAAACATCGAAGTCTGGAAATGAAATTAGTTCATCATCCTCAACCATTGCGTCGTGTGCTCCCCCTCATCCTGACCCCACCCCCGATACCCATGGCCATGTTTTTATATGATTTAGACGACGCCGATGACCTTATTCCATCCCATATTTACACTATTCAAAGACTGGATCCAAGCTCCCAGGGATGTTCTTCAGATTCTGCCATTTGAACTAAATACCTTCAGAAGAATGATGGTTCAAATTATGAGCCTGATACGCTTTCACAGGGGTGTTGACCGTTATCAGAGAAAAAATGGTTATAGTTTCAACATTTTAACCTCAGATTTATTTGCCACGAGTCGTCAGGTACTTCAGTCTCGGCGAAGTTGAAACAGAAAGGACTTGGGAATCGTCCCAATAAAGCCCAACCTGTCTCAGACAACGAGAAGGAAATGTGGGAATGTTATCAGCTGGGACATGGAAACTCACATGCTTTGCTAAACACCGTCTGGATCAATAACACTAAATTGTTTGGGTACAGGGGGTCTGATGAAAACAGACAAGAGGAGATATAGAATTGAAGCAGGATGAAAATGGATCAGAATACCTGGAATTTAACGAAAGAACAACAAAAACAAGAGAGGGAAACAGTACTCACATGAGATCGTTTAATCCGAAACAGTTTGGAAATCCTGAAAATAAGTCGCGATGTCCGATCGAGGCCTACAAACTGTACGCAAAGCATCGACCTCAAGCGATGAATACACCCGAATCTCCATTTTACGTTGCTGTTAATCAAAACAACAGTGGTCAGAAGTGGTTCAAAAATCAAACCATCGGAAGAAAAAAAATCGGTGTAATGATGAAAACAATGGCAAGTAATGCTGGTTTAAGTGGTAAGAAAACAAACCAATCCTTTAGAAAGACACTGTGTACAAAACTCCTACACTCAGGTGTTGCTCCTGCAGTTATCTGGTCACAAAATCGTAAATAGCGTAAATAACTATGCCGTTGCCTAATTTAACCAACAGCGTTAAATATGCGAAATTCTTCAAAATGTGAAAAAGTCTGCTGTATCCTCCAGTGTAGCGTCCAGTGTAACTTCCACAGTATCACACAGGCCTATGATCACGACGGAAACACCACACAGGAGGAGTTTACCACGTGTTGTGAGAATGACGTAAGCCTACAAAATCTATCGACGGGAATGCTTTCTGGTGCAAATATCAGTGGTGGAACTTTCAATATCTCATTTCACCTTATCGTAAGTACAAACGTATAGCTCAGCTACCGGACTCCGATTCTGACTGTAGTTAAGCCGTGGGAAATTTTGAGTGTGTGACCGATGTCGGTGACGTTACGAACAGACCATGATATCGCGAGTTGGGAGAATTTACTATGTTATTGTGTTTTTTATCTTATTTTACAAGTGATTGTTGTAAATCTTAACGAGAAATAATTGTCATATATAAAAAATCATAACCTATATCTTACTTGTTGAGTTATAATTTCACTGACTTAATTAAAAAAACGAGATAGTTTGCAAAATCTACACTTTGTAGCATTTTCTCTCATTTCTCTGACAAGCAAGGCAGTGGCTTGTACCGAAACTGGTTCAGATGTCATTTATTCAAACGATCCAAATTGTATGTATTTTGGCAATTAAAAGCAAAGGTACATAACTTTTAGCGTACCGTTAATTTTACAATTTCACCTCTTCCTTAACTATTTTGAATAGATAAATTAAACAATAGTTCCCATAATCTTTATCTCTTTGCCGTTGTAGCCCTAATTGTAATGCGCTGGTGTTGATAATCTCAATGCTGAGCGCAAAGCAGGAGCTGAAACTACCATTTGTATAGACTTCGGTGTGTCCCGGCAAGGGAACAGTGCCTTCCTCACAGGGTCGAGTTCTCAACAGAAGGCCAAAAGTGATGGGATGTCAAGGGAGACGTTAGGAAGAATATAGTTAGTTAGGAATATGATAAAAGATAATACAATAGTACATATATATCTAACGCCCTACCTGCATGTACCGATCGTACGTTCGAGGAACATGTATTAAAATAGTTGATCACACATAAATTGAAATGCATGTACGTGTCTAAATACATAAATGTAGAAAAGTTACACTGTTGATGTTACCACCGTATCTTTTTGTGCAATGCGTTCGTGCATATGATAAATATACAATGTTGTACAATATACAGTTTTGTACATTCCAATGACGTCGCCATGTCTACATGTTGTCTTTCGGCAGCGACATGTTACTAGCACGACAATGAGTTAATTCAGCTCAGGGACTGACAAGTCCTGTTCGTTATCTAGCCTATTGTGATCGCCTAGACTAGGCCCTCAAGTTACATGCAATGTAAGTTTGGTTTGGCTGTTTCGAAATATTAATGAAACGGAATCATACAGTTGTAGCTTTTACGAAACTTGTAATCGATATATCTAATATTTATTGAAGTGCTTGAATCCCAATGCATACATTCTGAAAACGGAAAACATTTACAGTATAGTGGGCCCTGAAACGATGTCCGATTCAATTGAAAAACTTCAAAATAATGATATGTTACAATAAAAACATTCGTATATTCATGTATTTTTCGTCACACCTCCTTGACGTAGGCGGTTTGAATCGTTCTTCGCGTCACAACTACGCTAAATATCCTGTAACGTTATGAATTGTGTAAGCATATGTAATAATACGATACAAAAGACAAGAATCAACCTGATTTGCACTATTTTAACATCAGATAAATAAAACGATTATAGCATTTGTATGTCCATTGATAAATAGGCGGGAATTTCCGACACTTCGACTGGATGGGCCATATGCCTGTTGGAGCCAAGCGGTAAAATTTTAATTTCATAAATGTCATAAACACTTAATAAGGTAAAAAATGTGCTATAATTGATAAGACTTTAAATATAAGGATTAAAGCAGTTCATGAAACAAATATTGATTGCCCACTCAACTTTATCCTTCGTTTAACCACCAGAAAGATAATTTAATCCTTAAACCAACATCAAAGATATCTAATTATAGGATTTGTGTTTGATGATGCACGAAATACAATAATAAAACATATTTACGAATATATCTTTACTGGCAAAGTTTGGCTTAAATAAATTTTCTTTTGATAAATTTTAAAAGATAAATTTTCAATTTTGATTATTTTAAAATTATATTAGCATACCATTTTGTAAGCGGCTAACTTTATAACACACATTGACTACAAATGTATATTTCAGTTTGAATGCATGCGATTCGTCTTTTGTGATATACATTGAAGCACATGTGGAACACAATACCAATTATTTTCATTAAACATATAATCCAACATGCAGCTCATCCACATGCACCGGAGGCAAGAAATGTGTCTTTAACTGCACATTGACAGGTAAACAGTCACCCGTTTATACCGCATTAGCTAAAATCCGTTGATGCGATTATAACACATCAGTAAACGATAATACAATCACAATTTCATCTAAATGATAAAAATATCCAAGTTTCGTTTGTGATTCGAAATACATCATTGTTCATGACGACAAAGAAGGACTGAATTATGAACGTTTATCATGGTATATATTAGATTTCATAGACCCTCATACTCATATTGTTTTAACTTTCAAATTCTATTTGATTTCCGACCGTCACCTTCAAAGCCCGCTCTGCAAGTGGTGCTGGTAAGCATTAGGATATGATTGATCACATACCGCAATTTGTAATATTAATAGTGATGTTTCGTATTTAAGTTACTTAATACGATCATAATATAGATATAATTTGGCATGAATTGCAAAAAGTATTATATTTAATTAAACATTTTTTGTAACTGTAGCAAAAACGAAGTACAGTAATCTAACAGTGAATTGATTTATGAATTCTTGTTTATTCAATTCCTGTCCCATAACATAAAAGATTTTGGTCTATGCCGTACTTGTTATCGTCACAACCATTTCTATTTTTGCTCAATGAACTGCATTTTGGGTATTTATGCTTGGCACAGTAGGTCTTAACGAAGGAAAGTTTGAATGTCGATATTTTGTTAGCCATTGGAATGGGTTACAGTACTTATCATGACCCATATTGATATACACATATATTGTTTCTAGATAATGTATCCGGCTGTACAGCTTCACCGCCTACTTGTAAGATAGGAGGTATAAAAGGAACATGCGTGGGTAGCGGTATTAGTAATGGTAAGAATAACACCTCGCCTTGATATGTGACAGTATATAAAAAGTCTAGTATAATTTTCTGTGTCTTATGTTATCATCTGACTATACACATTCAACATTACTGACAAAAAAAAACCCACCTCACCAGGTAAAGAAACGAGGTTATCATGATGGAAGCAAGAACTATTATTTCCAAGTCATCAATCTTTCTTATATTTCATTTGTTAATGTATGTTTTGTATTGTGGCATATTTCGTCAATTACTAACCAATGCGTCTTTTCTTTATTATTATCTGGCCAAACTTATTAAATACATGAACATATCATAAATATTATGTCGAATATTGACATCAAGATATAATATGTGTCCAAACATTGTTACGAGAATAAAAACAACATGAATTGCTGGTTGGGACTACAACCGGAGATTTTCCTCAAGAAAGTCTTAAGGAATTCTGTAGTTTACGTTAATATGGTATGTCGACTCACCTAAATGTACGGGAATCTGATTTCACCGTTTTCAATTTGACGACGATCATGCAAAAGTATACCATTTATGTAAATAAAGGGCTTTGATTGGGTTAAATATGGTATTAACTTATAATAATGACTTAAATATCAACAATTGCATGTGTGAACTATTCTCTTTTGTTCTAATTGACAAATTAAAGATAAACAAATGTTTGCGATAAAGTGAAATCTTGAAGCAAAGTCTTCTCATTAGGTACCAATTCAACTACAACTACCAACAAGAATTTAGGTAAGATATGACCTGTGAAAGAAATACAGAAGTGGTAATCTAGATAGAATTATATTTGTTATGTTAACATATCAAATTATGATAAGCGCATATCATGTTTTAGGACATTATTCATTTTAGATCGATTTTTGTCAATCGTTTTAGGGGTATGCCAAAATAATATGTTTTTGTAAAATATTTTGACTCGATTTTACCGACAAATTTGGTACTGTAATGGATATTGACAGAATGGTCCATAAACGCCGGAACCTTGCAGCATTATTTACAACCCATATTATTTTTTTTCGTGTAAAAGTGTCTTTGAATGGTGTTATTGATTACATATTGAAAAGATATACAACACGTTTGTCTTTCAGGGAATGGCATACAAATGTACATTGATTGTCTCCCCTGTTACTGATAAGCGCAGTCATTACAAAGCCCTTCATGAGTCTCTGATATGTGTTTATATCCATGCTGGGTCATCTTGATGTCGAGGGAATTGCTTCTGGATGGCTGGGCATGCCAATTTAAGATGATGAAATGAAACCAGTTGGAAATTTAGAGGACAAATGGATTGTCCATATGAGATTTTAACGTCTTATGTTACATCTGAGAATGACATATTTCAAAGTGTGATATATTTATGGTTACTACTCCAATCCATAAGTTAAAATTTGTAAAACATGTACTTTTTTTTTCACCAATCGACGTTGTTTTTAACTGGCTCACATTAGATTTAATTCAAATGTTGTAATATTAAAGATGCTCCACTGCACGATACCCATCATTTGAATAATAACTGATGTTTTATCATGTGTATATGTGTCTAATTAACACAAATATACAATATGAAATAATTTGCTTTGCTTTTGGTACATCCTCAATAAGCACTGCATTTCATATAGGGCATATTGTTAAGGATTTTGTAAGGACGTTATTAATTATTTGTAATATTTTAAACTCAAAACAAAAAAGCCGTTTCGATTATGATAATGGAGTAAAGTATGTCACTTTTTAACCAAAGAGAAATACTATAATTCGTCTGCTCCTGTTTTTGATAAAGAATAGATACTATTCGTCAGCAGTGTAGCATCTTTAAAGTATTTTTTTATATCAGAAATAGCATTTTACAATATCAATAGAAGAAGTATTTGATTTGGTGTGTATTTATTTTCGTTTTTCTTACATTTAATAAAACAGTGTTTGCAAAGCAATTTCTCTCAATTACTGTACAATCATTTTAAATAGACGTGAATATTTTGTAAACTATGTCTTACACTAATTCTGGTTTTTATTCTAAAGGATAAAGATCAAATAGAAATTGCCACTTTTTCATAATGATTGATAAACCGATCTAATACCATAGGGAAAGACATCCATGCAACACACAATGCAAACGCATTTTTGTTCGTTTTTGCTGTAAAGGTGTTGACAATAAAATTGTTAATAATACAACCGTGATCGCATGTATCGTAAAATATCCGTTCGTCTCTGGCAGTACAGTTTCAATAGATAACGTTATTTGTCTTGGTTCTAGGCATCAATATGATGAAATGTAAGGACTTTGAACACACACAGTTATGATCTACTCTGAAGATAAACTCCGAAGATGAACATTTACTACATGTACTTTGTATTAATTAAGACAGTACGTCATATTTAACATTTTCAATATTGATCAATCAAGTATTTCTTGAAAAGTCAATACTGTTCTTATACAATGTATTGCTGACATTTGTAACATGTAAATGTTCTTTGTTCTATACATTTATTTAAAGTTTCATTGCAGTCCCACTATGTAACCTTAACAAGTGCAGTTGGCATTCTTCAGTTTATGTATATTTGCTATAAATGTCAACTGAAATACGTTCATTGCTTAATACTTCACCATAGACTAGTTAGAAAAGTCAACAACACGTAATTTCATCGATGAAAAATTAAACCGAAGGATTATTCAGAAATAGATTATAAAATCATTATCGTAACCACTAACAAGCTGTGACATATTACTGCATTGTGTTTTTCACATACACATAGTACACAAATAGATGGACAAATAGCAAGAATATCATATATAAAGTATCTGAATCAGAGAATTAGGAATAGAGTTTATAATTATTCTGATTTAACATTTTTCTCATATAGATGTTTGGAAATAGGAGTTCATACCATAAAAAAAAAATGGAAGAAAAAAAAACATATGTCCATGTGCTCGTTTTTGAGTTAATGTCACTCAAAGATATATAGGTGACAAAATATTGGATTTTATGGGAATTGTGCCGTTTTGACCACATACACAAGAGATCAAAGCCATAAATTCTTAATAGATAATGTACGGATGTTTGTAGAATTTATTTTCTATGCTGCCCCTACCCCTTAATGTTGAGATACAAAATACACCATTTTCAGCTATTTTTCCATATTTAACCCTTATAGAAAAAAGTTCTGGCATTAAACTTTTAATAATAATTTGCAAATCAACATGGAAAGTGTTGTTCTTTCTAAATCAGGCAGAAAAATGGGGGATCCGTGTGCTTACTTTTTGGCTTCATTTGAATATTTGTTATTTTTCAGTATTTTAGAGTAAAAAATAAAAGTGCTCAAATTACCATTCAATTTAGAAATAATGTGACAAAAGTGTATCATTTCACACATTAATGCTCAATATTTTAATAACCACGATCCAAGTAAAGATTTACAATAAATATAAGCTCGATACAGCTAAAAATACTGGAGCAGTGATGATTGAGTGAATACAATTTCAGTAAAAAAATGGTAAAACTGTGGCTCTACTGAAAGCGAAGAAGACACAATTTTAAAATGGCCGCAGAATGCGCCATTTCTTAAAATCCCCGTATAAAAAATCTACTAAAAATAGTAATGTAATTTTTTGACAAATTTGCAACTGGCAATTTGCTACAGATATTGATATATTTTATTTGAAAATCTCATGACTTAAACCTCATCTCCTCGTATCTCATAAACCTCAGAAGAATACATCCGTAATGACGTTTAATTTTACGAAAAGTATTTGCTTTTACTACAAGCAAAATTAAGCGTAAGAGAAAGAGCGTATTTTTATGTTATCTCTGTAAACATATGTTGAGAAATGAAAAAGAAAATGAATTATAATCTATGCCTTTCAATTATTTCAGTTGGCGGTACATTTAGCATGGAGATACATGCATTTATATTCACATATCGGGTTTTCTTTCATACATGGGGGTGTTATACTTGCTAGTCTAGGGCAATACACTCATGCCGCCTGAGGCTGTATTGCATGGCTACCTGTGTAATAAAGCTTAATGACGTCACGGCGTCAGCAAAATCTCTATTTCCATTGTCAAATTTTAACACTTTTTTCACAAACATGACTGGTTTTACTATAAAAGATGCAAACAACGGAATTTGTGTTGAAAATATCACGTAATATTTCATGTATGGAAACTTGACTTCAAGTCGTGGTTTTCTTTGAAAATGGCGGATATCATAGTTGTAAAATTGCAATTAAACGTCGAGATATGAAAGAAAAATACTCTTTCATATGTGGATATGAAGGATAGGGATATTCTACCATCAGGATCACAAAAACTACATTTTGTGACCCTCGAGTATTGTTAGTATGTATAAGTTCCTCAAACATATTACTATTATTTGTCATTTTTATCGAATTCGAGCTAGTTTATTTGAAAATCATATCATTAGAGTTTAGCTAAACATAATAACTACCAGTCACTCATTCGGACTCTATCCTTTACGTTGACGGCCAGTTGTTTCTCATCTACATTCAAGGAAGCTAACCACATGTTATGAGATATATATTTTCCTACTATAAATATTGCATCTGAATCGAGATCCACTATTTTGATATTCATACTTTACATATGCAACAATTTGTTATCATTATAATTTAATTTAATTATAAAAGATAATCAAAAGCCATGTGCAACCAATTAAAGGGGTCAGGGATGACCAATTGGAGAAAGTGCAGTAGTTGATTTAACATGCTGGGGTGTGTATACACAATCTGCTATGAATTTTATCTCATGTTTTTATTTTTTATTTTTTTCTTAGAAACATGAATTATTAAAGAATAAAGCAATGTATCGATCTCATCAAAATACTATTATTGTATATAATTTAATAAAACAAATTATATTCCTTCTAGTTCTAAGTTAAAGTATGTGTTTTCTATCATTGTACACTTGTACATATCCTATTCGCCAACATCAGTGACCTACACCGGACAGTATGCCGCCCATATTTGTCCTATTTTTGCCTTCGACATGCCTATATTATGTACACATACCTGGTTTACCACATATTAGTTTTCAATTCACTTAAGCCACTCCTATTGTTCGTCGCTTGGAATTAGTTGGTATATTCTACTATTAGTTATGATTGATTACAAATTTGAGTGTTTCGTATCCAAAATTCAGAGTAAAATGGTGCTTACTAATATAATTACAGTTATTTTATTGATATTTTGTACACAATCTTTGTTGCTACAATAACTCATTTTGAAAAAAAATGTAATGTTTTGTCATTATCTAAAATTGAAGTATGTTTTTCAATTAAACTCGTAAGAGTTTAAAGTCATTTATTAATGACCTTTTAACAACATTATTATTGCTAGTTAAAGTTTATAGCAACAAAACAAGCTTCAGTCTCTGAACATAAACAAACTTTCACACATATATATGGAGGTTAACTGAATCGAAATATGTTAAGGGGGTGCTATTATTTTGTGCTTGATGTAATTCTGAAGGAAAAAACCAATTGGGTTCACTGGTCGATGTTGTCCATCAATAATAGAGAAAACACGGGGGCACCTTGCCTGTAAATCTTATCAGAGTCATCAGAACCTACTGTACCCACCTTTATCATATAACTGTTTTGTAGGAGACTAACAAGTACGGCAGTGAAAGGTACACGTGTATTACATGGGGCAGAGTGAGTGATCCCAAAATCAGGTATTAAGAAATGACGTCAAAGCCGATATGGAAGAGAGCTCGTGCATTGGATGATCTCGGCAAATCAATTAGAATATGTTTTTCGTAATAGGCGTTTACTTTTAGTGATATGATAATGTTGATAAGGTCGCTATGGTAAAATCCAAACATCATTGATATAAAAAGGGAGGGACGGCTACCCTGTTTAGCAGTGTGTGTAAAAATACCCGTAACCAACGGTATATAAAATAGTCATCTGCTACAGGAGTATAGATACCGTAACCCCACTCATGGTATGTAATACATACATTCTAACCTAATTCTATCTAGGTAAGATGCGATTTCCCTGCTAATTTATCTATCCGCTTTCGTATTTGTATATTTATAATAATTTATTATTTCAGGCCAATATGAAAGGTAGTGCGGCCTTTGTTTTTACGGCTCTGATAGCTATGGCATGTAAGTATTCTCAATGGAAAAGAAAAACATTTTCATTTAAGATTTGATATCTGATATTTTGAATTTGTAACTTTATTTCATATATACATGTAGTTGATGTAATGAGTTATTTCGGTTTGGATATTTTTATATATAGATCAATCAAACGGTCAGTTGTGTTTCGGACCGCATTGCATAAAACCAAAAATATGTCTGGTAGAAATATGCCTCAACATATAGTGAAAAGTATCTAGCTTATTTTAAATGTTATTCTAAATTATAATATACTTCATTATCACATTGTAATATGACCACGTAAATGGTTTGCAACTTAAGCGGCAAATGGAATGAATGCATCAAATCAATATTTAAAACACATTATTTATTCGAAATAAATTATCTTGTCAAAGCAAAATTATTGAGTGAAATTGTGACAAAGATGCTGTTCGGTATTTACTTAGCAATTTCACCTTGACGGGACAATTGATTTCGAAAAAGTAATGAGTTTTAAGTTAATACATTTTGAAGAGCATAAACAACTACAAGCGATCTCTTGTATATTTATGACATAATTGTTGAAGTCACATACTAACGTTTGGCGCCAACACACATTCCACTATAATCACTTGCGTTTGTTGCTGTATAATACTGTGGGATAAAGTTCCTTCGACCGCTAAGATGTACAAAATAGTATTATTATTTGAGTTAGTTAATACTAGATTTGAAGCAAGTATGTTATAGGTTTATGTCTCCGCTGAAATTACTACGTTACTGCCATTTTTGAAAGAATCACGGAAAATTATTCTGTTCGTATTATATGTACATAATTGATATTGCTACACTTGCTGAATGTCTGGAAATTTGTACGATTGGTTCGTTGAAAGATTTTTTTTTTCGTTTAACTTATAGTTCAGTTTCCATGGCAAACTTTATAGTACAAAATATAATTTCGTCCAACACGAAGGAATGTCATTCATATAGATTCAACTATTCACAATATAAATATAGTACTTAACGCGTGTGAAAACACGAAATGGCTTTTATTAGCAAAATGATAAAGTTTGTAAAGAAAAATATAAATGAAGTTTGGATATGTTGTCTACAAACTACTCCTGCGAGTTGCGATGGAAATTACAGAATTGCTAGATTTTTTAAAAATTATATTGGTAGTACGAGAGAAAAATGCTCGATATAAAAAGGGAAATAACAAAAGTGATCATCAAAGGAGGTATATTGTAACTATATTTGTCATTGTTTTTATGTCATTGGTAAAACCGATAACGTTTCCTTCTGGTTCTGTTCTATCCCGTTTATCTATGTCTGTATTGTATGTATTATTTATTTTTTAGTGTCGAAAACTGCTATAAATAATTTTAATAGTGTGGTGAAACATATGCATTACCATGAACAGCAGTCACACTTATGCATGATTTAAAGGATATCAGCAAATGTATAGGTTTGCTGAATAGATACTATCAACATTCCCTATTAGTACCTGTTCGACTAACATGCATACATTATTATACATACATATGGAGTTTCTACGACGATGTGTTATTCCACTCTCAGGCCATTGTATAAATGTAATGGATGTTGGATAAATATAATGATATTCCACTGGTAAATCTATCTTGGTGTAAACTAATAACGATGTTATTTAAAAAATAAATTTGATGATAATAGAATAATAATGAAAAAGCATTTTTGAATATTAATTACCATTTTTGCAATGTGGGCGATATCAGTACCCCTATTTTGCATACGAAAGCAAGCAGATTTGAATTCAACGTATGATTCTAATATCGCTAAAAATACTGTGGTAGAAACAGGTCATACGACTCGTAACTATTGGATATGGAATTTATTTCCCTCTCGTAAATTAATTTTTAAAAGTTACAAAAGACATTCACAAAAGCTCGTGACTTTCTTTATGTTTAGAAAATAATTAACTCTAGTGAAATAACTTCCTTATCCAATAGTTACTCGTTGTGTGACATCAGTTTATCACTTACAATATATGTTTAACAGATGATGCAATATGTGTTCACTTCAATGTAGTGTAAATAGAAAAATGTTGATGCCCCATGATAGTAAGTTATCACCCGAACAATAATTAGGTGGAATCAATTTTTTAATAAAACTTGCAATTAATTTTCGAAAAAATAATTTTTTTGAAGTTTCTAACTCATAATTACAATTTCATTTCAGGTGGAACCTTATATTGTCCAGACACATCGTTGTTAAATGCTAAGTGTGGAAATGATAACGGTAAATGTATCAGCCCTACATGTGTTGATCCCAAAAATATGACAATACTGACAACAACAGCACCACCACCAGCAACAACAGCAGCAGTAACGACAGCACCAGCAACAACGGCACCAGGAGGACCAGCAGGAAATTCAAGTATAGTATAACTCGATTCGGCAAATTGGTATTCGAGCAAATACTTTTCCTGGAATCATTCCGTTTTTGTGTTCGACATGTACCATTCTAAAGGTGTGGTAATCGGTAAAATAGTATAATTTTGAAGAGTTATGCATGAAATAAAATAAAAGAACCACCATGGTCGCCAAACAAACATATGGAATACACATGAACTGACGGAGGACCCAAAACAAAAACCTTCGTGCAAATAATAACTTAATTAACAATATAATTTATAACTGTGTACCTATCTTTTTGAAGGATAGACATTAATCCGCACCGTATATCGATGCTGAAGGAAGTAAGTGGTGTTTCGGATGCAAACATTCGATTTTCGAGCTTCGCTAGACACCAAACGCAACATAAATTTAACGGTATACTAATATTCATCCGGAAACGGGCAAACACTATACGAAAAAAATTGAAATACATGTATTTTCATGTTTTTATCAAAATCTTTACTTATAATTTGATAAATGTTGTTTCGGAAAATTTTTGATTTCAATACAGAATCGCACAGAGCAAAATATTAGCCTCAGAAAAGCTAATTTATATTTGCTTTTGAAATGACTCTTTTTAATCAAAAGTGTGAGTAAGGCCTACCGTCCCAAGCTAGATATATCTTTTAGAAAATAAATAAATTCATCGATTTTAGGTACTTGTTATCATCAGGAAATAAAGTACCCTCTGCAATGCTAGGGGAGGTGACTCCTACAAAAACAATAAACAAATAAAAAAAAAAACTTTCGATCAGTAAATATTAAGAATCTGCTCTTGTGAAAATAAAATGCGTCTATCTATTTTCAGCGCACACCCGGAAACGAAGATCAGCTACAAAAGGTGGGATTGCTTATTTAAAAAAACCTCACTGCTTTGGTCAAAGAGTGAAATTCACAGTAGTTCGAATTCAAGTATATCACAAAGTTATTTATACCATTTACTATTTATACATGTATGAAGTCTTATTTCCAAATATCTAACTGGTCAAAAAAAAAACTTAACTCCAGAGAAAATCCTGAAGTAACATTTTTTTTCTGTTAGTACATGTATTTATATCTTATTGTATTCTGTAATATGTTTTGTTCTTTTCAGCGGTATGCTCCTCAAAATGTGTGGCTCCAAAATCCTGTTTATATCAATGCAAAAGTAAGTAATTCATATCGATGTACCACAAGAATATTAAAAATTCTAGATATATAAAAATAAATCGATTTAACTCATAGACATCTGCGAATCAAACTGAATGTGGCTTTATACTGTGTTTATACTCCAACACTAGCCCCGGTTCTCTATCAATAGCCAAGGGTTGTGTGGAATGACTAATCACTTGTAAATCGTAATCGGTTAGTCTTCTTAATTTCATGATGATAGTGGTTATACGGAAGCTAGACGTTGCAGTATCCATTTCATCTTTAAATTAAGTTTGTTCCGTTGATTGTACACGCTTATGTGTTACTTTGATATCCTGAACAAGTCTGACGAACTTGGGAGATTATTAATATATGATTCATTTTCGCCTTGTCGTTAATTTACATCACTTGCGGGATAAATGGTGTTTGTCAAAAGCTCTCAGGTTAGGACTATCCGAGCAGATTTTATTTCTTAAAACCAATAGCACATACTTATAACTTGGTCTTTATCGCATAACTGACTTGTTCAGTCATGTCATACGGTCATGTCATAAATACCATCAGATACACGTGTAATAACACTATTGTGACGTCATAATGACGTCCTTATCAAAATATGACGTCACATTATTGTCACGGTAGACGACGTCACATCCTAGCCTGATTTCGCCACTCTAATAAAGAAACAAAATTTGAAATCCTGTCTAAAGTAGGTTCTTACACTCGTGGCTAAGTAATATGAAATTATTCAAACAATCAGGCTCGAGTCATATCAAGTTATTCAACTCGTTTAATAAATTGTATACTACACAAATATACATTGTATATAGCCATTCATGCAAGAGTCTCTATTATTATCATGATGAAAGAATGAACGACCCTATACTAATTATATAAGTAGGATATTTTGTAGGCCTGTTTGTATCAATCCTTCAAGTGTCGACTAATATTTTTTACTCCAGCAAGTGGATCCATCAAGCACGCTGTATCTCCTATGGTACTTTTGATCGGAGTCTTCGCCAAACTGTTCATCCGTTAATCAGACTGTGAGGAGTTTGTTATTCTGATTATATACACATATGCTGTTATCGATAATATGACGAATAACATCATCACAACGACATATTGCAAGCTTTGAATCTTCATAAGAAGATGAGCTGCAAAGTGGACACGCCTTCTTCGATATGAATTATTTTGTGGAGTTTCAAATTATGATAAGGTAGTCGCTGCGACGCAATACAAATATACCTATACGGTTATCATTTTGGCTTTGAAATAGCCGTAGAAAACTAAATCGATTGTTTTTAAATCGTATCTATTTCTGTATGACTGTCGTAATAATATTGCCTTCTAAATCATGTATACTTCTGTGTTATCGGTGATATTTTCCAGCAAATTCCCAATTATTTATTTTTATATTGTTTGCAATAAAACGTCTGAAAATCGATATTATTTGTTTTTCGTCTTTACCTTTATCAAATTCAGTTGAATGTTTGTGCTATGAAATATTTTTCTTAGTTTGGAGCCTATATATTTAAGGAGGCATTACTTTGTACTTCGTCTCAGCATCAAGGGAATGTGTTTTTTTTTCAAAATTATCAGCATAATATAGGAATATTAGAAATTTTCCTGTAGTCGTTATATTTGTTTTAAATAAGTTTACAACCGAATAATTTATGTAACGAGTGAAAAAAAATGTTGCATAACGGAAACAATAGATTCATTCATGAAGATGCAATGATTTATTTGGGTTAATCTAAGTGAATCAATGTATCATTTTTTGTATAATCGATGCAATGTTACTAACTATCCGATAAATAGTTTATAGAAACAACACAGCACATATAACTTTAACAAAACTTTTGCATATATATCTGCTCTAAGTTACGATCCTGAAATACAAAAGTTTAGGAAAAAGGCTATTTCATATATAGTTTATATCGGCACATGCAAAAAATGAAATAGTTTCAAGACGACAAAATGTCCCTTTTAGATTGTCCTTACAAACGAAATCGAAGAAGATGAGTTGTATAATGCGCAATAGGCCATGTCTACAATACAAACTTAATTGTGTTCCTGAATACTTACCAAAATGGTGTTAGTAAATGAGATGCTTTTGATTTTTACACGAATTAATCAACTCTCTCGTTTTGGCGTCCGAATCTGCAATTATATTGTATCTGAAATGGGTTTGATATAATCCTGGATATTAAGGCAGTGTATTCAACAACGTTTATTATTGCGGGTAATAGTCAGTACGATTACTTTATGACTATAAGGTAGTTGATAAGGATAGTAATGAGCGAAATGATTCATTTTGTATGAACGATTTAATAACCACCTAGAAAAAGAATGCGTTATCAATAGATACTATTCATCCATCGAATTATGCAAAAATAGAAAGTATCGAACAAAAAATAAATAAATGATATATAAATAAGCATTCCGCATCAATAAATGCAATAATTCAACACTTTTACATAATTTTATCTGATTATTATAGACTTGGTCAATACGCGTATTTTTTCAATAATCGATACGTATTTCTTGATTTTTTCCCTTTGCAATTAAAGTGGTGTAATAGGAATTTCTCGAGTTTAATTTAATATATTTGTCTTCAAACATCGCTTACACGTCACAAACAACATCCACCCTTCGGATGATTTAACGGTTATTTCTATCTGGTTGATATCAATTGATGTAATATACAATGATTATATTAAAATATGTACCCATCTCTACGTATTTTATTATTACCTTTATCATATCGCGTTTTCAAACCACGCAAACAATAACGATTTCATCAGTAAATTAATGATATATCTAATTATACTGAGGATAACATTTAGCAACTCATAATTAATCAATGCAAACATGAGTTACAGTCAGAACATTTTCATTCTGTCGGTAAACTTATTAAATAGAGATGACAGCTTTCTCTTCTGTAATAGTTGGGCGACACCTGAAGGAGTGTCGCGGATGAAATGAAGAGAAGAGAAATGGGAGATAACTCTTGTTGTTATTCTTAAAAGGGACCAATTTCATAAGGTAATGGAAAATATACCAGAGTTTGAAGTCATATCAGGATTTTAGTCTATTTGACCCGTGTGACCATCTCATACTGATAATTCTGACAACATTTGACTCATTTTCTATTACAAATGACCAAATAATGCTCAAACATGTGTTTTACCTAGGGGGTACACTTGACCCCCTCCCCAGGGGGAAACGTGAATCCATCTGTGACGAGTATTTGAGTCCACCATTTCCGGATTTTTAGAAGATTGTTGAAGTTTTAGCCTAATTGACCCCTTTTGGCCCCAACCCTCAGGTCCCTAGGAGACCATATAATTCAAAATTTGATTGACCTTTGGCAATGAAAGATCTCTGCAAAATTAGATTAGGTCACTGGAGACTTCAGCTCAGGTGACTTCAAAACTGAGTCCTGCATAGACTTCCTTTCAAGATTACAGAGAAAGTGGCACCCAACTTCAAACCAACACATATGTACAGTGAACCACATTATACAATTTCTTTGATGTACGTTAAATGATCTGATTACCTGTGTCTTCTGTTGCCTGCAGTTTCATTGACCGATTTGTCAGGTGTAATATAGCCACGCCTCTACCCGCAAACACTTGTGTTTCTATTCAATATCGAAACAAACAATGCGGTTTGATTGACAGTTGGCGATCAGTTTAATATGAAATAGTGCAGGGATAGATAGTATGTCAGTGATAGTAACCCCTGGCGTATGGAGAAGGATTAGGCTATTACTCTGAGCAACTCTTTTCTGAAGTAAAGGTATATCTTAAATAAAAGAATGTGGCATTTTATAATTGTCCCTATGACATACAATTAAGCAAGGAGTTCATCATAATTGCTATTGCTGCCTGGAATATGCATTTTCATGAATAATCATGTAAAAGTCTCTGCTAGCTACTCCCATTTTATCGAAAAATAAGTAAAAAAAATGGTAATAATAGACAATTTCGCCTAGCTGGACACTCATTCTCTTACAAACACATACATTTTAGAGAACAAGAAATGTTAAACAGTTTTTTACACAGAAAAAAAAACAAAATAAAACTACTGCTATAATCAAGCTAAAATAACCAGAATTCATTTAATATGGACTATTTCGTTTCATAATGACATGGCATCAAAGATTTGAAAAATATCATGTACTTACATGTATACATGTATATACACGAATAATCATGTAAAAGTCTCTGCTACCCCCATTTTATCAATAAGAAACTGCTTTTCCTCATGTAGATAAAAAAAAAATGTCATAATATAGAAAATATTGGTCTGACCGAATACTCAATCCATAACAAAACATACATTTCTCTGTTTTCGCAAATTCTTTTAGTGATATTGAGCATTTTGCTAGAAAAAATACCTTAAAAAATAAACAAATAAGCCAATTACCTCCCTTTATCCAATCCAAATGAAAACTGTTCATGTGAATATTTAAAGAATATAAAGTTTTTAATTAAAAAACCCACGTACCCTTTTAAGTCAGTTGTCATTTTCAACCCTTGATGGTATACAAATGTACATGCATCTGATCATACTTACATAAGATATTTAACAATATAATATGCTTTAATCAACAAATGCCTTGGAAATGTATAATGCTAATTGGAATTTCATGTTTGGCAATTAGGGTAATGGGTTATATAACTTAATAAGTGCCAATCTTTCTAATTATCATAACATTTATGAGACCTTTTATATAAACTCTATTCGTGGGGCCACAGTGGCCGAGCGGTAAAGATGTCCCGACATATTACCACAAGCCGTCCACCTCTGGGTCACAAGTTCGAATCTGATGTGGAGAATTTCCCGGGTACTGACAACTGGTCGTTGATTTT
>SAYR01022443.1:5227-22700 GCA_004382745.1 Argopecten irradians irradians | reverse complement strand
GAAGCGATAAATCATCCACAGTTGGAATATTTCAAGAACATTCACTCCACGTTATGTCGGTTATAATCAACTACTTGAAAAAATGAAAAAACAATAGTTTATTTTAAATTTGATAAAATGTGATAACACTGCATATAACTGTCAAGCATTGAATTTTTGAAGTATTTACTGTTTTAATGAAACTTGCAATTACGATGAAAACTATTTTTCGTATTAAGAAAATGATATTTATCTCGATTTGACTATTAATTTTTCAGACAATTATGAAGGGGATTATTTTCCTAGTGGTTGTAACTTTGATATCATTTGCATGTGAGTATAAATTATTGTATAGACCTTTGGAATGTAAAAATAATAATCCCAATATCAACATCTTTTATAGTAGATCTAATACAATTGCTGGTCGATATCAAATTAGATTGATATCATAACATAACAAGTCAATTTGAAATAGATAACAAAATGCTCGTCAAGTGTATGCTTAAAACGATGTAAACTTTGGGCATGCCTGTTATCTCCTAAACAAACATTTATAAAATGTATACGTTTACCTTCTTTTAAATAGCCTCGATTGGTTTACTCCTCTCAAACAAACAGGGGTTCGGTTAGATTACTTAATCTATTAAATAAAAAAAAATACAAAAAAAAATATTTTAGATTTAGTTCAGGAAGCATCGAAATAAAGGGAGCTGAAGTCGGTTCCGAGTTCCGAGTTCTGTTTAAGCTAAACGGAACTCGAAACCAGTTTATCGAAAACTAAATTAAAGTGGATTCATCACTAGTTACATGTTGATTGATTTTATCTCAAATGATAAACCAGTTCCGAGTTTCCGTTTTACTCGGAAATGAAATGGGAGTTAATTGAAAATATATTTAAACAGACTGTATCACAAATTACCCATGACAAAACTTGTAATATGTTTCAATCACATGAACTGAATTTCTTTAATTTTATTCTAAAAAACAAAAACGAAACTAGGAACTGAAGTTAGTCCTAGTTTCGAGTTTGCTTTATTAAACGGAATTCGGAACTTGGAACCAACTTCAGCTTCCCGAAATGAATTAGTATGAGTCGTTCAATTTATGATATACACCATTTGCATGTAACGGCTTCGATAACTATGTTTTAAGATTAGAATATCATCCTCCATCGTTAGTTACGTACAGCCTACAATAGGTTGTGGTCTGATACTGATACGATCTGCGTCCATTTCTCCGAATTTTCGCCTAATCAAAACGAAGCTTTCATGGCGCTTTGGAAGAAAATATATTCAAAGTAATTGAATACAACAGTAGCGTTGAAATTTTCCTAGGAAATAAGGCTATTGTATTACAAGGTACCAAACATCTACGATGATATTATTATTATTATCATTTTTTTTTTTTTTTTTGGCTGTAACGTTTCATACTTCATTTAAATTGAAACACATTGATAAAAAATCATAAAAAAAACCCACACAAATCAGTAATGAATCCGTCGGTGCGCATCGTATCACCGACTTTGAATCAATTATGATCAATAGCCTTATCCAAACATAATGCTATGAAATATTTTAAATTAAATGCATACTCAGTGGAGACCGTCATGTTGGGAATTCTTTCTAAAGTTCTAAAACGGCCCCTGTGAGAAGTAATATGATTGGTTGCGATATATATAAACATAACATGCCGACTACCCACCATGTGACCCAGGGCATAACGGAGAACAATGGAGTTTAAACACTGGGTTTCCGAGGGTGAGCATCACGTTTTCATGCCATTTTTGTAAAATAAATCATTCATTGTATTATCCGAAACTAAACAAATTATTACAGGATGTATTATGATCGATGATTGATCGGTTTGACTACCTAACTGACCGAACGTGTGTTCTGTTAACAACATTGCATAATAACCGTGGCATTGTTCATCTTTCAAATTGTATTAAAACTTATAATCATTGGCCCAACAGCACATTCCCATACAGTACAATACATCAAATAATTAATAGACAGTACCATGTATCAGAAGTATTTCACGTCATATGCACTGTAAATTTCTCAGTAATATTAAAGTTATTTTGTTTATCATTCTTCCTCTGATATTTATCTATTATACCTCCCACTCTGTCTACTAATAATATGATAAAAACACAGTTAGCGTAAATCATTTTGTTCTTTTTGTGTTATATTTCACGGAATGTACAGGATGTACCCTAACTGGTCTATAAGTGACCTGTAGCTGGTTTATATTAAGATTTTGGACCGCTGCCCGGTTTATATGTGATCATTTTTTGGACAGTCACTTATAAACCAGTTAGGTAAATCCCTGAGTACAGCTCGAAATGTTAAGGCATTAGCCATTCCAGAAGAGTTTCATTTCATCAAATTTTATGACATATTGGTTTGTATTGTCAATAGGTTGAACAACAGGCTTAGCCTATACACATTCTCTCCTAAGGTGTACCGATGTTTATGGACACAATAATATATATATATAAATTAATTGAAATGAATTTTTATAACAGACATATAAGGGGTTTGTAAATAAAGGGGAATAACTCTTATAAACTCTCTCATACTTCTTTCACACATATACACAAAATAAGGTATAATTTACACATGTACTTAATTATAATATATTTATAGTTTGATTATATATTAATAATCTGGAGTATGGTAGTCTAGACCTGAAAGTCCAGTGCAAAGTTGCACAGGTCACTACTACCAACTCTGTTATTTGAGATATATTTAGATTATAACATTATTTACAGATCGTGATAGTGTGTTATTAGATAGGTACATGATAAAATACAATTTGTACAATCTTGAAGTCATGCTTAAGCAGAATATAGTGTTTTATATGATTCGGCTAATCTCCATGATTTTCTCAATATTCCGTCATAGTCATGGCATACATTTATACTAATAAGACTATAATCTTCAATCTATAACATATACAAGTTAAATCGATGGGATTTACCAATAAAAGTTATGTACCTGATTTAATATTTGTCTTTTGTATGTCCATCACAGTCAGGGCAGCCTTGGAGAAATACATTTACATTAATATGATTATGTCTTCCATAGGAATTAAGAGAGTTAAAGAGGAGTATTCTTGAATGTTAAATAAAGGACATTCCAGAAAGTAATGTGAGACTGTTTCATGTTCAGTAGAGCAGTTACAAATTGGACTGTCAATAAGATGATCATGATATAAGTCAAAGTTTAGATTACTACAGGAGTTCCTTAGTTTGACAGAGGACAATATTGGCTCTCCTGTCACCTTCTGTTTTGAAAATTTGTGTAGATTCACGGTCAGATAGAATATCTTTATTTAAATATATTTGAACGCTTCAATAGAGGGTATATCAATTAGATCAGGATTAGATATGTTAACTGTGCGACCAATAAAAAGGATAAAACTGTCAAAGTAATTATTTGTTCTACATAGTGGTGAGTTAAAAATTCTTTGCTGTCTAGTGCATAGGGATTTTCATTATTAGTAAATGTATTAGAATGTCTTGAAGATATTGTGGTGAGTGTCCATGTAGTATCTTGTATATCATAATGTGTTTGTGTTTTTTCTTCTTTCAGATAATGTTTCCCATCGTAATTCATTATATAGTTTTTGGTGTGATGTCCCTGATCTTAAACCTGTAATTATTCTAGCAGCTTCTAATTGTACTGATTCTAGTAAATCCTTTGCTTGCTGTGAGCAATTATCCCATATGATGTCTGCATATTCTAATATTGGTCGAATGAAACCTGTGTATATTTTGATTAAAGATTTTCTATGTATTTTATTTTTAACAAATCGTAGAATACTCAATCTATTATATGCTTTTTTGTATATATTTTGTATGTGTTCTTTCCAAGTGGCATCATCCTGAAGTGTAAGTCCTAGGTGTTGGTGAGATGTTGTGTCTGTGACTTGTTTACCTTGGAAATATAATGGAGGGTGATGAGTGTCCTGTTTTCTTGAGAATAATACTGATTTAGTCTTGTTTGGATTGAAATTGATATCCCAGGTAGTAGCCCAATGTGAAATATTAGTTAAGTCAACATTAAGAATTTGTGCAGCTTGTGCAGGGTTGTTATCAATTATGATATAAAGGGAAGTGTCATCAGCAAAGAGTTTTATATTAGTGTCTACTGTAGAAGTTATGTCATTAATGAAAAGTAGAAATAGTAGTGGCCCAAGGACTGATCCCTGGGGTACTCCTGCTTTAACATTTCTAAATTGTGAAAAATAACCTTCAGTGTTTACTCTTTGCAGAAGAGTTTCAGAACAGTTTTATAAGAAATAAATGTTTGTGTCTTAAGAAACATACACATATCATTCATAGACAATATTAACAAAATTCTAAATTTCAAGCTGAATGTAATAATTCCATCATTGAAAATAGAAATTGGTATGGTTGACTGCACTCATAAACACGTGAGTGAAAATGTGCATGCTTTATCTGTTACTGGTAAGACATGTGGTGAATAGAATGATATGGATGAATATACATTATTGTTATTTTTAGCATATGCTACCCACCTGGTTTATAAGTGTTGAATGCCTTGTACGTATAGTAGGGTTTTATCGATACAAAAGGAACTGTGTTTTAAGTTAGAGATAAGCATCACACTGTACTATATGTGTGAAAGGGAACAGCGCTCGGCCCAAATGGGCCTTGTTGCTGTTGCTCTAACGGGCCTCGTTGCTGTACCCTCTCACACATGTCATAACTAAGTAAAACATCTTAATAAAGATGATCCATGTACGTGTATAACCAAACTTGGCACACCAATACAATACAATACAATACAATACAATACAATACAATATCATTTTATTTAAGTGTCACACATCTAAAAATCACAGTACAATAAAAATCATCACATTCAACTTAAAAAGGATTTCCAGCCGTATTCGACTTATGAGACACTAAAATTAGGAGTAAAATTTATATGCAATACTTTACATATTATCACAATGTACATGCCTTGATGTTATCATAATTTGTATTAAACATGTACAGTTAGCTATATTGATTGCCTATGTAACTGTATATATTACTGCATATCAAGATTTCTAACATATGCTATGATACGCCTGTATGTACTAAAGAAAGGTAGTTAACGATACTAACCAGCTTGAGTAATAAAATTGAACAGATGTCAATAATATAGAATAACCCTAAGGATATCCCAATATAAAACATCCATTGCATACAAATTTAAAGGATTAATGATGTCCAGCTGTACTCGGCTTATTTCTTATGAGACACTAATTAAAATAAGGATTAAAATTTTATATGCAATATTTTACATATTATCACAATATCTTAATCGTAATTTTCATAAGGATATTTATAGTGACCGCCTCATTTACCAAAGTTTAAAGCTTAAGTATTTAAGATATATAGATTATCTATAAAAGGCGTGTTTACAAGACACCATTTAACATATCAACGCAGGTATCAATAACATCTTGTGCGGAATAGTCAAATATGTTAGGAATACTGTATATACTGTAAGTAAGAAAATGTTTCTATGAAATGTCCCGATTTTGTAACTTTTAAGGTGGACTCGAACATTGTACTAAAACCCAACTTTTAGATGATACATGTGGAAACAATGGTATATGCAAGACTCCTGAATGCGTACTGCAGACGACAACAACAGCAGCTCCTACAACACCGACACCAAAAGGGTCAGCGACAACGAAACCGACTGGTACTACAGCACCAGTGAATAAAACGAGTAACGTATCCTATTATACATGTATTGAATACTACATCTTACCATTATGTATAACAATTGCATTAAGGGCGAATCCCATGAATCGGTGACCCGCCTCATCGAATGGGTTATATCATAGGCGTAGTTATGCTAGCAAAATAATTAGACGTGATAAAGTATATGACTTAAATGTATTCCATTGAAATAGGAGTACATACACGACGTAGTCTTTATTATATAACTTCATACTGTAGAAGGGTAAATGTCTCACACATTCCAAAATAACAATATTCTTTATCAAAATTGGTATGCCATTTGTGTCAATGTTTAAATAAATTGAACTTCGCATTAAATCAACATGTGTATCCACCGTAAACAAAGAAGCATCCCGTTTCTTTATAAACATTTTTAATGAAGGGTTTGGTTGTAATGATTACATAAAAACTTAAAACTATTTAGTTCGATTGAAGTACCATAAACCCTAATTTTTGCTCTTAATCTTAGTATAATCTTATATCATATTTGTAGCGCCAGCATCTGCGGGCCGGAAACGTAGAGATTCTAAAGGTAATAAACAGTTGTTATCATTCTCTGTGTGTACTAATTAGCAAAGTTGAATATTCAAACATACAAAAATGGTATTAATAATATTTTTAGATTATGTTTGAATGACTTAAACAAATGCAAGTCGAAATAAACGAAATGGTTCGTATTTTATATTTGCATTGGGACTGTTATCCTTACAATTGGGTTTTATTTGCGATGCTTTACAGCAGAATAACGTATTTGTACAATGTTATCTTTCTCTTACCCTGAGTTTAACACGTAAGGTGTATCGTCAGATTCACTAAGAAAAGTTTTTGGTTAATATAGATATGGTTCCATTTCCAGCTACTGCGACTTGTTCTGCTGCATGCCAACCACAGTATGATTGTCTATACAAATGCACAGGTAAATAAATATTTTTAATGTAACATATCAAAAAAATGCACAATAAAAAGATATTTTCAGTAGTTGTATCTTCTTGTAATGATCAGGATAACAGTTTTGATATATAATATGACATTAATATGAATAAATTTGCTCGTCATTTTTAATATACATGTACTAGTAATTAACTGTTATTTATTATATTTTTCTCGTTGAAGCATTAATTTAACTAGCGTAAATTGATGGTGAAAAATACTTAATCTGGCGATCAGACAGCATATAGCCAAAAAAGAAGACTAAAAAATGTCAAACCCTAAAACAGAGCTCTCCAGATTGTTTTCATTAAATGATTAAAGCAATTGCTCTTTTGCTTTAGGTCAAACTGATAGCGGTTCCAAGAAGCATGTCCTGTCTCCCATGGTACTGTTGGTCGGGGTTGTCGCCAAACTGCTTATCGGCTGATGTAATGACTGACTTACATTTATTCAGATTATATGTGACATTATAATATGACGAATAACATTGGGCACAACGACATATTGCAAGCTTTGACTCTACATAAGATGAGCTGCAAGGTTTTATATTATATTCACCATGATCAGCATTAATTTATTAAACTTTCAATCAAAAGGCTTTCACATTATTGCGCAAAGTGAACGTACAAATATGTTGTGTGACTGTGATAATCAATTTTACTAAATACGATTTAATATGTGTTTTTATTTAATATAAATTCTATGTTCAACTTTTTCAAAATGGTTTATTCCTTTATGATGTTTGTCATAAAAATGCAAAACGATCAAAAGTTGTATTTTATGTATTGAAATTACCATGCTTAAAATTAGCAAAGGGATCATTGAAACTAGTAGTGTATGAACAACGTAATTCAACTCAAATATTGCTTTTTGTGTCCACGATATCAAGGAAAATACACTTTTACGGGATTTTCCTAAAGGCGATATACATGTGCTGTATGTATTGTACACTGCACACGTGCTTTTAAATCAATGAATTCTACGCTGAAAGGTTGATAAAACTTATTATCCCATAACTATGCGTGTTTCACAATGAAAAACCATGTTAATTAGTTAATTTTCAAATTCTTAAAAGACACTGTAAAAAATTGAAAATTAACTAACTCGAGTTTGATAAACATAATAAACAACAGTCACTTGTTGGGAAACCTCTATTTTATCAAATTCCCCTAATGTGACATTGAGAAAATAATAAATAAATAAATCTAAACATTAGAAATAAAGATTTAATTTGTTATATTAGTTTTACTAATTTCTAGTCGGTCTTATTTGTTCAATCTCATACATCTGCATAGCATTATACTTACGCTGTACAGTAGTAGGGACCTACTTCAAGATATGGAATCGCGCTATGATAACATGCTAAATTGTTTAAAAACGATATGCTTTATGCAATTTCACTATGAGCGGGATATAAACTCCCCACCATTGACGCTTCCGGATGAACAAGCTTAAGGTACAGAAAAAAGCCAATGTCAAACTGTAAAGACGGACCAAAATAGTATCATATATTCAAACGGCTTATTAAAACATACATTGTAAAATCATTACCGTGGGGATTTACTAGTCTAAGAACTATGTCACTGGTGAAGGTTATTTTCCCCAAAGGAGGATCCCTCGTATCCTTTCACCTGTCAAGGCTAATTCTCGATAAATCAGGACACAACTTTGTGACGTGATAGCATATTGTTTGTAGTTCAGGTCAAAGTTTAAAACAACGACCAATCAAAATACCGGAAGGTCATCCACTAGTAGAATATCAACTTATTTTTTCCAAATCCAAGTATGTTTGATCAATGGCCCGAAAGTAGAATACCAGGACGTATTGTGGTAGAAAATAATATAAATAAATTTTGGATATGATGGAAATTTATCAATGACGAGCACAATATCAAATTCCAATTTCTTTTTTTAAGGGACTAATTAATGGTTGGATATCGTTGAGTAAATACAATGTATCAAATAATTGATTAAATATAATGGCTAAACAAACCATTTATTAGTAAATCATAGGTATATTCAATGGAGTGCTAAAGTTACCAGTAATGCATTAAGGCATGTACAAACAGGGCTTACAGAGTTATAAATAAATCCATAATTTGTAAAACCATTTTGTTTGTCCTCGTCAAGAATGTAAGAGCTGTCCCTATTTACAATCATATCATTTTGATTGGCAGATCAATCGATTTGGAGGAGTCATGTGTAAACTTCTATTGACATATTAATTATTTGTGGATCAAAATAACAAATTAAGATCCCAACATAATCCGTATAATCTCTAAACGATTTGTAACACATTGATATCGGGGTATCGACTTAAATTGGTAATAACTTACTTTTCAAAAGGCGTTGTAGAGTGAAATTTCTCCCATACTTGACAGGGTTATCCCGCGGTTGCTAGGGAAAAGATACAATGTAAGTCTTTTATCGGGGTAGGGAAAAGATAGCTCAAACGCGCTAGAAACTGACGTCATCAATGCATGCGACGACAGCGACGTTCATGTCAACTGAATTTCCACCATTCCTCATTAAAGTATGGGAGAAAAAGAATCTTACATGGGCCAGTCAGGTGGACAGGGATATATCAACACACGTGAAATATTTTACCATCAACCCTCGGCAAGCCTCGGGTTGGGATAACCCTGTCCACTTGACAGACCCGTGTACGATTTTATTAATCCAACACCTCCACAAGTACCGTGATAAATACCAATTGTAATGTATGTTCAACAATGAATTCAAAATCGTATACTGTAAACCAACGTATATTCGTGTGCGATTATTTCGCGTATCTATAGGGAGATCATAAAAAACATTTCTCTACAGTATGAATACTTTAAATTACGGTGTAAAACATCGTTTAAAATCATTAGTAACTAAATAGCGAGGAAAAGCAGTCGCAAAAATAAATTGGTCTACAGTAATCATTGAGGGTTATTGTGAATAAAGAACAACTGATATCAGTCTCACCTGAGAATTTATTATTTATAAATACATGTAATCTATCTCGATTCTGTTAATCATGCATCTTAGTGCAACATTATTATCCACTCGATTTAGTATCTAGAGTTGTATACAATATAAAAACCAAACTATATTTTGAACATGTTTATTATAATTCTTTTTATTATTATTAGTATTTAAGTGACAGTTTTTTAACAAACTAATATTTCTTTTACAATTTTTGAGATTTTAAGAACACATATTAATACGAGCCAAATATTTCTCTTTTTTTAACAAAAAAAATCACGAATAGCCTACATTTTCTCTCATAATTTCAAATAAAAAACAATGTATGCATATGTATGATTAACATTCAGTGGTATACGCAACTTATCTAGGAAGCGTACTTTTTCAAACTAAAAACAGATCTGATCAATATAAATAGTTGTATGAAGTACTGTCCTTGATGATGGTTCCGAATTGACAACCCGAAATTAATTCTATCGACATTTGGAATGGAATAGCTACCAAGTCAAATGGACAATATTAAGGTAAGCTATGTGACTGTACACATCAAAACTGTATCAGGTTCAGTGCTAGAAGAATACCTCCCACAAGTATGTTTATCACAGAGTAGGAACTACTAGATGCTTTGCTGTATTCGTCAAAGGATTTATCGTCACAACTATATTTGTTGTTCGCGACACAAGCGGCATACGTCATCACGTGCGCTATGTAATGCTGCTCGTGCACGCCGTGTATCAGGTGTGACATCGGCCCACGTGCGTAGATGGCCACGTCCTCTCCGCCATGAGTCTAAGATCCTCTCGGAGCTGCTGCCACCTGGAGGTAATCTTTATCAGCTGAAATAAACAAGAAGTAATGGTGAATTCGTTGACAAAATAAGCTCTTGAATTTCCACTGATAATGCTTTAGGGAATGACATGGATGTTGGAATTATGTTGAGTTTTCAAATGTACCAATATTTTATTATCCATTTCAATACAATATATCTCTATTATCCCTGATATTATTTTAAAGTGGACTAGACGAAATGTCTTTAGCAGGTTATTTTTTTCAGGAAATTTATGAATTTTTTCGTGCTATCTGTAAAAAATATTTTTAATTATAACATATCCCAGATTTTTTTTTTCGATCATATATGATTATAAGTCGGCCTCTATTTATTTTCATTTCGGAATATTTTATTTTCAGATTTCAAAGATAATGGGAATTAGGAAAACTGCAGCATATCCACACCCTATCCCCGAAAATGAATTCACATATCTTTTAACCCATGGCTTATTATTCTGGGATAAAGAGAGCAAAATTAGTCAGACATTGAATATCTGAGAAGCGTGTCATAAAACATAACTTACTAATGTCGATAGCTAACACATTGACCCTTTTTCCCCAGTCATAGCTGACTCCATTACCGTAGAATAGAGTGGTAAACGGAAGACCGTCCTCTACTATAATGGAGTACATGTACTCCATTATACCTGTAGCTCCATTTCAGACACAGTCAATCAAATGTATCGTTTGTTCTCCGTTGAAATAATCCACTTCGACGCCAAACATATATTAAAAGATTCAGATTGACATGAAGATACATTCTCTTATGCTTAGTACTCCATTCCGTAAAACAAAAATCGTATACATAAAGTAGGATTAACCTAGGCCTAATGTTGTTACTAGTCTCGGTGGAATTTTTAAAGTAAATATCAAACGTATTCACTATTCAATGGCTCCAGATGCTTAATGAATGGTATTCGATTATTATCTACTCTCCTACCGTGTGTATGTTGAACATTTAAAAGGTTAAACTGTAGTCATCAGCTGGAAGTCATCATCATCTTTGATAGAAACCGAAACAAGCAACGTTGTCTGTCACATTTTGTGGTTACGCTTTAAACTCAGGTCATCAAAAGCGTTTGTTTCAAAGCGCCAGGAACACGAAGCGTTTTCGTAACGTAGATGATAACGTTATCTAAAAATAACCGTGCAATATACTTTTTCTATAAACTACTTCCGGAAAAATCGTGCAATATAGTTTTTATCGGTGATCACATGGCTTGTTTTTAACCAATGAGAAGCGACAAAAAATCCAGAAAAATAATGAAAACATTATCATTTATTGAGTATTTTATTCTTCGAGAATATTACTGTATGGCACTTTCAAACTTATCAGAAATACTCCTATACATTTAGTTCCATATCGCATTATTAATGACTTATTTATCATATTTTGTTTTACAGATTGTTATATCAATTATTATAACACGAACTGTTGAAAGTCTGTTCCATATACTTGCGACAATACGGTACCACATCATACACTTGTACCAGGTATATGTGATATTTGAGTAGCTCGTCAGATGCCCATTAAGGTAGACCGCCCCTTCTGGTTTCCTCTCATGAATTTCGTTCATTTTTTGATATTTTGTTTTAAGTATACCCTGATCACAAAAACCGCATAAAAATCATATGTGACCGGGTTAATTTTTCTTCCAGGGTTGCTTAAAGATATGTACAAATGACTTAACAATCCGGATTTTAAGGATTTTTAAATAAGTAATATTTCCTCCCTGTAGCATCCCTTAACATATAAATAATATGCCTGTAACATGTTCATACCTTCAGTAGGTGCTAAGAATTCATAACTATATCAAATAAGCTGGGTCTTCCACAATAAAACGAAATATCTTATTTTAAAATCAAGTCCGGACCCAATTTTAGTGAAAAATTGCATCAAAATAGTCATGTTTTTCTTTTTTTCTGAAAAAATGATCTCAAGAAAAATCGATTTTTTTAGAATTTCCATGAAGAGTTGGCTTATTTGAAATACGAAAAGCCAATAAAAAGTATACCTCACCGCATTATTTTTCAAATTATGACCGATTTGCTTCTAATACCCTTCAATTTTGGCCTGAAAATGTTAAAAAAATAGGAGAATCCGTAGCACTTTTCAACGTTTTAGTTATTCAATTTACCCTTTGTTAGTTTTACCGATTGGCACACCTTTAGATTGATACACTTCAAGTAAACACTCGAAAAGGTTCTAGACGAAATACTTGCTCGAATGCCGTTTTCAGAAGCGTGTTGTAATAGATGGGTACGGAGAAATAAAATACGTTTGCCGGGATTCGGATAGCGACGTAACAAACGTATGACGTCACAGAAGGGAGGTCTACGTTAATTCAATGAAATAGTCAATTGGCAAAGAAATATATTCTAACTACTTTTTTATTCAACATATAAGCGTTACCTTCAACCATTAAGAAGAATCCCATTTCGTCCTTCTGTAGAATTTGAATTGCCTTTTTGCGTCATATCTACCAGGGAAGGTTCCCCAAATGAACCATTGTACTAACTCGTGCTGTATGTGACTCGGCTCAAATAATCCTTGTTTATTGCCAATGGTAAACAATTGCAAAGTGCATTAACAATGAGAAATATATCGACAGAATACGAACATATACAAATCATATTACATATTTTGGTGATGTTGACATTGTTTCAACATAAAACGCCACCGTGAGTTTAATTCTCAACGGAGATAGTGACGGTTCTTTTGAAACGGGTTTTATATAAATGTATACTTTTCTTCTCAACCACATTTGAAGCATACCTCAGTCCTCCTGTCAAAAGGGCATGTGAGTATTGCTATCCCCTGGAGGCCCTAACACTAATTTAATATAATAGAGTATATCTGATTCATTGATACATAGTAGCATACACTATTCAACATGAATATTTAGAGACAGTTACCAAGTAAATAATCCGTCTTGGAAGCGTCGATAGCATGAAATTCAGACTTATTCCACACATATTCGGCCTCTGAATCTTTGTGCTTCTCTTACCAAACCTTATCGAACAAAATGTACATAATCATATTTTATCATTATAAAAAAATCTATTTTTCTCGCAAATGTGGTTTGACAGCGTGGCACCAGTTATATCAGAATTAATTTACTTCTGTAATTGGCGAAATTTTAATTGAATGTATCTGAACGACATTGATAAATTACATGGTAATTATGATTTAGTATTATGTTTTCTTTGGAAGGGTCGAGAGAACCCCTTTACATGTAATGGGAGGCAATTCGTGTTACACTGTATATACCTTGGTGAGATCGATACCATCTAACCGTTGTAAACTAGCGTGGTGTCCTTGTGTATCTCGGCTAATTTCGGGATCTTGATGACCTCTGATCAGGAAATACCGCCTTCCTCCTCCTAACTCACCTACAGTAAGAACATTTGTTTTACATCCTTCGCTGAAACCCTAGTTTATACAGATGGTGGATATATATACATGTACGTTGGTTTAAGTTGCTCCACCGCCGACAGAACATAACCTATGTACTCATCATTCGAATAATACTTGGTGTTTTCTCATGTTATTGTATATCCACTCACACAAAAGTACTAATTAACACAAAAGTAATACACATTAACTTGTTTTGCTTTTGGTGGATGCTAATCAGCACTTCATGCCATATAGCTAGAAGTAAGTGATTATTTTAATATATTTTTTTAATTTTTAAGTAATATCTGAAAACTTTTTAATAATGACAATGGGGTAAAGTAGGTAACTCTTGTAACAGAAGACAAATACGAATTCATCTGTTCCTATTTTTGATAGAAAAAAAATACCATTCATTTATTCAGCGATATAGCATCTTTGAATTCCTTCCAAATGATGAGTCTTTTATATGTTTTTGGGTATTTATATGTTAATCGTTCTGTGTTGTATATGGCATGTACGGATTGACTTGTTCCAGAAAATAGCATAATGCAAATATAGAAAATGTAGTGATTAATTGCTTACAATGTAAAATATAAGCCTTATTTGATCATTCCAATATAGGTATTTTTGGGTTCCGGTAAATATTTATAGTTGTTCTTTATTTCTGAAAAGGCTTTCGTTATTGCTTAAATGCGATTTCCATCACTTTGTTTTAGGTGTGTTTCGGCTTGGTATTGATTTTGTTTTACTATCTATTTATTACATGTAGCTTTATTTATAAAATTAGAATTCTTCGCAAAGATATCGCAACGGTATGCCATATCGATTAAATTCCTTTATGATATATATGAATCATCTTACCGTCCTCTCGAAACCAGTCAAAGACACACGGGATCTCATTGCTGAACTGTGACGGACAGTCCCTAGCAACGGCACGATCATTTACACCAATCAGATGATAGTTTGTTTTTTTCTCCGCACATTATGGCTCAAGCAGTGGAGGCCGAACCTGTCGTCTGCTTGTCATTTGAGTAGGTCTAAAATAAAAAACAAAACTTAAACTCTGTAATCAGTGTGATGATATGAACTCGGAGGGGAGCAATATTTCCCATCAATATTGGATAAAACATATTAAAGTCTCATACAATGTATCTTTACCAATATGCTTGATTATGCGTGTACATGGCATGACGGTTTCGCAGTTACAGAAAGGTAATTAAATTTGAAGATGCATTTGATAATATGGTAACTATAGCCATCCGGATTACTGTTAGAATTAAGTTTAAATTATATATGTATTAAAACCAATGCATTTGAAAACAATAACAACAACATGCTGAAACGAAACTTAAAACTGCTTTGGCCTTTCAAAACCTTTATCAAGTGAAGTCAGCATATGAACATGTAACGATCAATCAAAGAACAAATGAATGGTAATTGGTATATGGATTCAGTAAATTTTCACTATCAACACGTTTGTGACATGTACACTTTTCATGTACAGACAAATCTACTACTACTATAAGTATAACAATGGATTTTCGTCAACAAGACATGAAAGTACCAATTTTGTTGACGAAAACGTACTACTACAGCACGCTTATAACAATATGTTATTGACACAAAATTTGAACGTGCATGTTTTGTTAACGAAAACGTGTTACAAGAAACACAATTTTGTCCGTCAGTTTTCGGGCATCGTACAATAGGTAGCTTAATTCACCGAGACCCGTTGGTTTTCAAAAGATCACTGAAAAAAATAGCATGTCCAAATTTCCGTCCAATAACGGCATATATACTTTAAGGTTGTAAATCATTAGCGATTATGCTGATTAATCATCTGTGAATTTTATTTGTTCAGTCCATCAGCGACAATGCCACCAGCTTTGGTGATAATTAAAAAAGAGGGTAGAGAGAAAATGGCGCTTTCTGGTGTCAGCTATCTTTCACCTATAGGTAGAACATTTTCTTTAGTTAGATGATAAACAATTATTTAAAACATTGCACGGTCAGGCATTCCACACAACTTTGAATTCAACCACATATAAATACAAAAGAATGGTCATAATATTGTCAATTTTGTGTAACATTTTAATATGATAAGTTCCATGGTGGTATAGATATTTCGTGAAAATCCACTTTGTGTTTCAAT
Organism: Argopecten irradians irradians; assembly: GCA_004382745.1. Classification (NCBI taxonomy): domain Eukaryota; kingdom Metazoa; phylum Mollusca; class Bivalvia; order Pectinida; family Pectinidae; genus Argopecten; species Argopecten irradians. The sequence continues at coordinate 6,677 of SAYR01022443.1, read as the reverse complement.
TATAGTAACTGCATTGCATAATACATATTTAAACGTTGGCTAGGTCTGAAAACAGATCAATAATTTTTTAAAGGTGGAGTTTCAAAATCCACCCACTCTCCGATTTCTTTAAAATTTTGCAGTGTTATAGGTCGAGGTGCATTACTATTTAAAATGTGTTTATAATCTCCTTTTTTTGTAAAGTCAAAAAGGGTCTAAATTGTTTTTTTTTTTTTTTCTAATAATACTCTGGGTATTTCTGAAGGGGACTCCTTGTGTCTATATTTTGAACTAATGATGCTATTTACTTAATGGTTTGACTGGGAATTGATTTTTCAAGCTTTTTTTTTTTTTTTTTTTTTTTTGACAGGATAAAAGTTAAGGGTTTGTTTTGCTACGGATGTTTTGCATGTTATCGATTTGTCTCCAATTTTCAATCATTTTAAAATATGCCATGCATATAACTTATAGCAGATACTTTTTAAAGAAAATGAAATCCGGGAAAATAGATTTTCAAATACTCAAATGTAACTTATGAGATTTTTTTCTGATATGCTCTTGGATGAATCAAACACATTCTTTTTTAATATTAGAAATCAAATAATAATGGGAAAAACATGTATTTGCATTTGCAGCTTAAACTAAACGGATCATCTTTTCCTCTTCTGTAGATAACAAATTTTTGAATAAAACTATAAAGAAATAATTAAAGACCGAAACAGTATAACATATTGTAAATTTATTTTTAATGAAATATGATTCAATTGAAAAGAAGTAAAACAACAGCTAGGATACAATCTTAATTTTGACCCTATTAGGGGTTTTGATTAAATTATCGTGACAACAAAGTATTTCAAACTATTACTATCTTATTCAGCATACCTCATAACCCACAGGTACCAATTTTCACCTACGTGTATATCTAAATCAGATTTGCTCATTTTTTCCATGAAAACCAAACATTTTTGAAGTGACTCCATGTTATTCAACATACTTCATAATCCCTATATACCAATTTTCATTTAAATATGACAATCTCTAATTTAAACCAATCAGGGGTCTCCATTTTGTTTTCATGGCAGCGAATCCTTTTGAAAGTGATAGCACGTTATTTAGCATACCTCGTAACTCCTATGAACCAATTTTCACTTAATTATGACATTATGTAAATTATTTAATTTCAGCCAAACTGAGGCCTCAGTTTTATAAACATGACAACCAATATTTTTTCAAGGTTGTTACCATTATATTTAGCATGTTAAGCAATTACTATATACACTTATTTTCATTTAAATCGGACTCTGGAATCTTTAACTGGAAATGTAAAGCTCGTAATACTAACAAGGACGTGTTCCGTTTCTTCATGCTATATCCAAGTCACCCAAATCTGTAGAGAGCATTTTTAATGCAGGGTATTATTGTGGACACACTCTTTAACAGGGTGAAATGATATGACAAAGATCAATGTTTC
>SAYR01022429.1:0-84366 GCA_004382745.1 Argopecten irradians irradians | reverse complement strand
AGCTTGCAAAAGGCTGACCCGGTATTGGTAATAGAGCCAAAATTTTGTCTACCTCGATCAAAAACTTCTGTGCACGGGCATCTTTATCATACCATGTTTTCATTTTGGTTTGCAGTAAGGCCAAATTTTCTTTTTGCCAATTCACATGCCCTTGTCAACCTTTGCTTAAAGTTACACACATAATCTTAAGAGATTCACTTTAGAATCTTTCGTCCAAAATTTTGTCTTTCAAAATTTTCAAGGACCACGTACAGTATGTTCAAAACACAGTTCTTCAAGGGACTGAAGCCAAGAGATTCTTGTACAGATTCTCTAACGCCAAACAACAACATGTGTATACCTTTCGTCCCAATCTCTTTTGTTTTCAAAACAATTAAGATCTCATCATATTCTTCAATGTCTGATGAAAAACGCTTCTAAAGCAACCCTGAGACTCTGGATGATAAGCACTAGACTTATACTGCTTGATCTGGAGCTGGTACATGACTTGTTGAAAAAAATACCAGACATGAAATTCGAACCTTGTCCGATTGGACAGCTTTGGAAGACCAACCAGTGTAAAGAATTTAACAAAGCCTTGACTATGTTAGGGCTTTAATATCCTGAGTGGAATGGCTTCAGGAAAAGCGTGTGGAAGCACACATAATAGTTAAAAGATACTCATTCCCAGACTTAGTTTTGGGTAGAGACCTACACAGTCCTATGAATGACTCTTCTAAATGGTTCCTCAAATGCTGGAATGGGTGCAAAGGGTGCAACAGGGATTTTCTGATTAGGTCCCTACCACCTGACAAGTAGACAAGACCTACAAAAAATCAGCACATTCCCGTTTCAACTTGGGCCAAAAGAAGTGATCTAAGATCCTGTATAAGTCTTGGTCACACCTAGATGCCCTGCCATAGTACGTCATGAGACAAACTTAGAATATCTTGCCTATACCTCGGTGGGACAACTATTTGATTGACAACCTTCCAGTCTTCCTCGGGAGACACATCAGGGGCGCCACTTGCGCATCATACACACTCTGACTGACGGAAGTAACAAAACGGGACTTCTCAGCCTCTTCTTCACTCAAAGCCCGATATGACACAATAAGGAGATTTCAGGATCTTTCTCCTGTCTACTATAAGCTCCTCTCTGAACAAAGGATGATTTACCTCTACATTGTCAGACAAAGAATACCCTTGTTAGGAACAAACTCTATCACTATCAAAGTCTACAGGATTGCTCAAAAGATCACACTTGCTCCCGACATCCTCTATTATCATGAGCCAAGAAAGTGTCACCTAACCCTGGACTAATAATGATCCTCAACTACTGCAACATCAGAACCTTCTTACTCATGAACGAGTTACAGCACAAGAAGGGAAAATACGCAGGAAATTCCTGTTGAATTAGTCTCAGCATCATCGTTTTTATCTGGAATACTGGACACTAAGGATCTACCCTAACTTTCTCTCCAGCCAAGTCATTGCCTAAAATGGAGCGACACGCCCTCTATGGAAGTTCCGGTCTAACACCAATGGTGACAGGCCCAGTAACCAAATCTGACTTTAAATAAACACAATGAGAGGCACATTAACAAAACCTAACTCTACACCTTGAAGCAAACACTACTAACCAGATGAGGTCTCCTCAGACAAAGGCACTACGCCATCTAATATCAAAAGAATGAGAAGCCCCAGTATCTCGCAAAATTCTTCAACAGGTTTCAAGTTGGTAATATCACTAGTAAGTGAAACAAAACCTTCAGAAATGAAGGGAGAGTACTTCTCCAAAGACACTATCAGACTCTGAGCTCTTAATCCTCAACAGACACTTTAGAATCTTCCACAATATCACTAAGGTTTCTGACTAGGCTTTGACATAGCTAACACAGAAGGAACTGACTGTTTACGCCTTTGGCTCCTTACGCTGGAGAGAATAACATTCAGACATAGTTATTGCCACTACTTTCTTGCAGTAATTAAAAACAGGACCAGAAGGAGACCCCCACCTACCCTATCATCTGTTTTAGAAGCAGACTTAGTTTTTATCACCTAATTTAGGTTTGTCGTTGGAAGGGCCACTAAAGGTGGGTTCCTAGGCTGACCAAATTTTACTAGTACCTGTGGTTCGTTTTTGTCTTGAGAACTGTTTTTAACAAATGAGCCTTTGTGGGTGAGAGCGTAATCATCAGCCATTGTAGCTGCTTCCACTAAGTGTTCAACTTTTCTCCATCTAAATGAGTTTGTTTGTTTGTGTGGACACAACGTTTAAACTCCTCTATCAACAATAATTGCCTCAATTTACCGAAATCCTCATCAATTTCTTTAGAATCACACCACCTATTAAATAATTGTTCCTTTCTCTGGCAAATTCTACATGAGTGTTGTTTCATCTCTCTTTCTCGAGTTTCGAAAATTTCTGGCGGTAAGCCTCAGGAACTAACTCATAAACTTTCAAAATAGCTTTCTTGACTACTTGGTAATTTGAAATCTCATCTACAGATAAAGAAGAATAAATGTCTCTAGCTTTACCAATCAAGACACTTTGAAGAAGCATTGTAAGCTTATTTCAGGCCATTTCATACTATCAGCTATTTTCTCAAATGCAGAAAATACTTGTCAACTTCTTTCTCTTGAAAAGGAGGAACTAACTAATGTTTCTAACTGACATCAAAACCTCTGTTTCCTTGTAAACCCCTAAAAGTTGGATTACTTGAACTGTCTTGAGAAGCTAGTTCTAATTCTTTAATTCTAAGTTCTGTTTCAGCTTGAATTTTTTGCTCTCTAGCTCTAACATCTGATCTCTCTCTTTTTCTTTAATTCTTTCTCAATTTCTTTTTCTCTTAACTCCTTTTCTATTTCTCTTTCTCTCATTTCTTTCTCTTTATCTATTTCCATTTGTCTTAGTTTCATTTCATGTTCAAGTTCCATTTGTCTAATTTGAATTTCTTAACTGACTGTTTCCTCTATACTATCTAATGCACTAGAGTCAAATTTGCCATTGTCAACAAAATATCTTATAATTACATTCCTAATTTCAGCTTTCCTCAATTAGTTTTGATAGTAAGGCCTAAATGTTTACCCAATAACAGTAAATCCTTCTTACTAACTTGCAAAAGTAACTTCCAGGGAGGCGCTTTAACCAAACTGTTCTACCTGCATAGTATCCATATTATCTAGCTGTTGGTTTCAAATGTAAACTCAAAGTTTGTACACAAATTTTGAAAATTTCTTAATTAATTTTTCAAAGTTAGATTTCACAAATTGAATATCGAATCTCGGACACGAGCCCCCAATTCTGTTACATTAACGGAATAACAGAAAGGAGAAAACCAGCAGCTAAATTCAAACCACAATTTAATTATATATACAATATTATACATAGGGTTTACAATATCTAGAGTAATTCGTGGTGGTACAAGAGTAATACGATGATTTAAAGTGTTACTATCTGTATGTGAACGTCCTGGTATAATCCTTGATCCCTCCAGGTTTCAAATTAACATAATCACAAATCCACAAGGAATTGAATGTCCACAGATGATTTGTAAAGTTCCAGGCAATATGAATAAATCCACACAAAGTGTTGTAATAATCCACAGATAAAATCACAATAGCTCTCCAATAGAATCTTATATGGCGCTGTACAATTCTTGATATGTCTTATTACAGGTCTCATTACAGTTCTGATTAGCCTTGGACAGCTGGAGTATATATAGCTAAACCGTAATTCAAGAGATATTGGAGAACCTTCTACTTCTAGAAATATCTAACTAAAAACAGTAAACAAGTAAAACACACATAACTTTCTGGAAATAGATCATCTAGATCTCTACTTAAAATCAACATGTTTACAAACATATTTGTTTATACATGATTATATTCTAGAAAGTTCTATAACCTAAATCAATGATATGACCTTCATAGCATGTATTGATAAAAAAAGCTATAGGAGTTATCTCCCTTATCTCATAACTACACTGTACATGTATTTAGTGTCATACATAACAAAAAGCATTCGCACGACACGACATCGTCTATTTCTCGCCAGATAATCATCAAGCCATTACCATCAAGATCAAGTTCGTTTCATACACGTTAAATCTACGAAACCCATTTGTGAAAATCTTGTCCGTCAAGATGTATTATTAGATCAATTTAACATGTATGAAAACGTCACGTATTTTGACACAACCACCACGACACATCCGCTTTCCAACAGTTGTTTTGGACGTCAAGCTGCGATCGCAACATAGAATGACGTCATTTGATTATTGATGACGTTGACAATGATGACGTGACACTAAGAAATAAGTAGTTCGGACAAAGTTCACCGTGTCAGCCAATCAGAAAGCGTACAAAGTTTATACCACGTTAATCAACAGCTGCAGTGTTTTTTTTTAAATGTCCTGAGAGTTGAATAACACCGCCTATTGTGGAAGAAACGTGTATATATATACATATTAAGGATATCAAATTTTTCGTGATTTTTTCTTCTTTATTATTTTGCACCATCGTCAACTTATAAATAGTTCTTTATTCTGCACATGTATATGTACTAAAATATTGGAATATCATTTATATTATTCTTTGCACATCATGCTATGTTCAATTTGTATCAAATTATTGTATTTATATAATCTTCGGAGGCGATAAAGAGAATAACAATACACTGACAGATATAATCTATCGCTCGGACTGTGCGGGTCACGTTTCTAGTCATAGTGATCAAGTGGATAAGATCTGGTACATTCTTCTCCAATCATACATGTACCTGTTTTTGGTTCACAAAGTGTACAAATGGTAAACTGGCGGGCATTCAACTTTCACGAGACTCGCTGGATCTAGATCCGTCTATACAAACTGAGAGACCCAGGCAGAACTACCTGAAGCATACTTCACTTTGTAAGGAGTTTGGGTTAAGGGTCGATTTTCGGATACTCAGGAACTCACCTACCGAAGTTACATTTATAAAATCATATTTGGACCTTTTTCCTTATATTCAAAAGAATATGTATGACATGCCTTTTTGGCCCCCAAACACGTCAAACTTCTTATTTAGTGATTAAATTGTTGAAATTCAAATACCTTGTACATCCCTGACACCATTGGTATGACAGTTATGTATCATTGTAAATGTAGAAGTCTTGGTTACCATACCATAAGAAATATAAATAAACTAAGCAAATTTGAAAAATATTAATTTTTTAACAACTTTTGCTAGGTCTTACATCTAGAAATAATCGAGGCATCGTTGAACAAACTTTAGATTTCTCCTGAATATGCGTTTTAAGTGTCTCAGTAAATATAAGTTTGTTCAAGATTGTGCTCTATTTGACAAAAAATGACATTTTCATATTACTTAAATTTAATCATATATGTATTTTGAATAGTTACAATGGCAACTAGATCGATAATAATAGAAATCTATCAAAGATGAATCAGGGCGGTACTAAATATTTCAATTACAACAGCTTTATTTTGATGTCTTAGTTGTGCGGCTGGAAGCATTGATTTGTGACGTAGGTGTATAATTTCACCAATGCTTAAAAATAACACGCCACGCACTTTTTTCTAGGAACCTAAAGCTATGAAGACTAGAGGACGGAGTGGTTTGAATTACTTACTCTATAGCTATTAAGACCAGAGTACGTAGTAGTTTTACTTACTCTATAGCTATTAAGACCAGAGGACGGAGTAGTTTTACTTACTCTATAGCTATTAAGACCAGAGGACGGAGTAGTTTTACTTACTCTATAGCTATTAAGACCAGAGGACGGAGTAGTTTTACTTACTCTATAGCTATTAAGACCGGAGGACGTAGTAGTTTGAATTACTTACTCTATAGCTATTAAGACCAGAGGACGTAGTAGTTTTACTTACTCTATAGCTATTAAGACCAGAGGACGGAGTAGTTTGAATTACTTACTCGACTACGCAGCTACTGTGAAAGTCTACAGTGTGGATAATTATAATGTCTGGAAAAAGTCGATGTAGATGTAACAAGCTGATGCTTTTTACCATGGTCGGAGTCGTGCTTGGTGTGGTGTTGGGGATACTGGTAGAGCAATATGATCCCCCCAACACATCAATCATGTGGATAGGTAAGTCTTGTAGCTATAGTTAATACCGATATCATGGGTGGTATGATACCGCTGGGGACTCTTTTGTCTCGACGGCTTGTTGCGTTACCTATTTGTCAATATGTAATTTTTCATTCTGTCGTAGAAAGACAAAATAAAAAATAATGGTATGTGATATTAAAGAGTATATCCAGTGTATATTACTGTTTTTGTTTTGTATCAGTCGTATTTATTTGTTTCTTCAAGATTCATTCCGTGGAATTATTGGTACTATTACTTAGTATTTTTGGGTCTATTTTATGAAATTAATTTTGAAATATTTACTACTCTACCTTTAATATTACTTAGTTTATAAATTGATTCTTTTATTATTTGATAATTTTCATGATTTTTTTTTTCAATTTTTACACGACATCCAATGAATATAATTATATCTAGACTTATTTATGATATTTCCCTCGCTTTGCCGACATTGACTATACATTTGGTATCATTTTCTGTAGTTTTGTGAAACATTATTGTTCATTATGTCACGTTCCGAAGGTTTGCCGGGTGAGCTGTACGTTCGCTTTCTGAAAATGCTAATAACACCCCTCCTCCTGACGTCTGTTATATCGGGTAAGTATCGCTTTGCGGACAGATTTATTTCATTTCTCTCATACATACTGCTGGTGTAGTACTCGTTTATCCCATAAAGGGTTATATGTTATTTGTACAATACAATGCGATTGTCAAAAGGCAGACTGGTCTTTTGAAGTTCGCAAACAGTGGGATTCTTGTTTGACTGTGATGTCCCTATGATATCAATTTCTTACATGGAGAATTTCCTTTTATCAAAATCAGAACAGTATCTTTATGAAATTAACTGGAAAAATGCAATAATAACATCCAGGTATGAAAGAAGAGTTTCTTTCTTAAGTGGATATAAAGACGCAGTCTACCGTAAACCCATTAAGACCAATTTTATTGATAACTATTAAATAGGCAACATGCTAGGCGTATCCACTGACAATTGTAATATACTTACCATGCTGCTCATAGTATGAGAGATTGTTACAATATTGAATGACTTTCGGACTGAACATCTGAATTATTTTCGGTGCCTATTATATACAAGAAGCCCATGGGGTTAACGGTCACCTGATATTTGATACAAATTAGTTATGTCATTTATTAGCCAACTGATGTCTTTTGTTTACGGAAAAGGAACATACATCTAATAGGTCTTTATGCAAAGTTTCATTAAGCTTTGTGTATATTTACCCACATTACCGTGTTCACATGGTTCAATAATTATTATTGCAAAGGACAATAACTCCGTAAATAAGTTAGAGTAGAATCAAGCTGATTTTCAAACTTGTTAGAGATATTTCAAATGTTAGTCTATATGCAAAGTTTCATTAAGTCCGATCATATTTACTCAAGTTATCATGTTCACAAGATTCAATAATCATAACTGCAAAGGACAATAACTCCATACGTTACAACTGAATCAAGCTGATTTTCAAAATAATCCGAGATCTTGTCAATGTTTGTCTACAATCAGAGTTTCATTAAGCTCGACGCATATTTACTCAAGTATCATGTTCACAAAGTTCAATATATTTTATAATTGCAAAGGTCAATAACTTCGAAAGTTACGATCTGATCAGGTAGATTTTCGAACTTGTCAGAGATCTTTCCAATTTTAGTCTAAATACAAAGTTGCATGATGCTGAGTGCATATTTATTCAAGATATCATGTTAACAAGATTCAATGATTATAATTGCAAAGGGCAATCATGTTAATAACATACGGAAACTTCCGTATGTTTTGTCACGAAGTAAAGATGACGTAAGAAAATGTTAAAAGTTGAACTTTGGAATTTAATGATGATAACTTTGACTTGACGGATGGCTATTCTGGAGTGTCCAGAATGTAGCCGTTGTGTTCTGTATAAAGTCAGAGACCTAACTGATCTACAAATAAAATATATCACGCTTAAATAATGTACAGACAATTAAATTACAGAATCATGATTGACAGATATCTCTCATTGGGAGATTAATCAGTCGTGGTCAGTGTCCTTTAGGCAATTAGGATGGCCGTGACATTAGTCCGGTTACGTAATAGAATGGAACATAAAATCTTTCAGAAAAGGTATCGAAGTAAATTGCCAGAGGATGTACACAGTTTTCACTACGGGTTTTTTTATCTCAAATGTCAAAACGATATATGTAGAGTAAATATGATCAAGAATATAATCAAGCCTTAGGAATGACAAATTATACACAATAGTTAACTGATAATTGATATTAAAATTTAGCAACTATTAACAGAAGTTCAAAGCACTTAAAAATTTATCACAAAATTCTTTGTGATATTAACAAGATTCAATAGTTATAATTGCAAAGGGCAATAACTTCGTAAGTCATGATCTAATCAGGTCACTTTTCGAAATTGTCAGAGAACATTCAAATTTTAGTCTACGTACAAAGTTTCATTAAACTGAGTGCATATTTATTCAAATTATTGTATTCACAAAATCTAATAATTAAGGATTAACTTGAATAGATTTTTTTATGTTATGGAGATATAACACAAAAATCCGAGACTACTCTTAATAAACCGCGAAGCGGTTTATGATGAGAGCACAATCAGGTTTTTGTGTTATATCTCCATAACATAAAAATCTATTCAAATTAATCCTTAAAATTCAATTTACTAAAGATTATCTCTTCAATAATCTAATCAAAATTCATTTTGGGACTCTTTTGTTTATGAAATCATCACGCCGTCATCTCAGCCAATCAGAAGCAACGTTACATACGCCGACGCCATTTTTTTACTTTATGGTCGTTACAAGCAAAAATAATTCTTAGTGCAAAGAGCAATAACTCCGTAAATTAACGTCGAATCAAGCTGATTTTCGGAAACGTCCGAGATATTTCTAATGTCAGTCTACATGCAAAATTGTATTAAGCTCGGTTTATATTTACTCAAATTATCGTGTTCACAATGTCCAATAATAATAATTAGTGCAAAGGGCAACAACTCCGTAAATTACTGTCGAATCAGTTCCGAAAAGGATTTATAAGTGAGAAGGATTCGTCTCTGTCTTCTCATACTACTAAACACCACGCGAGACACCTATGAACCAGAAATTAAAATCCATTTTTCTCAACAAATACTTGTCTAATCGAGTCAAACGAAACACCAATGTAAAGTTAATTAATTTTACAACGTTAAGTACTTGCTTTAATGACGGAAGATTTAGAAGAAATGTCTAAAATTTTCGTTAAAAATGCGACAGCTCATGAAATTACGGCACGGTTCAGAAAGTTAGCCGGTAACCCTCACACCAGCAAGCTCAAAACTACATCAAAGCCTGTACCGGCGGATATCAAAGGAAATCAGTCGTCGCCCAACGTCACGGTCAGTGCACAAACACAAAAGCTCCTGTGCCGTACTTGCCCAAAATCCAGTGTGACTTGTCCTTCTCATATCTGTCCTTGGTTCCGATTTTCGAACTCGTCAAAGATTCTTCCAATAATAATCAAAATACAAAGTTTCGTTAAGCTCGGTTTATATTTACTCGAGTTATCGTATTAACGAGGTCCAAAAATATTTTAGTGGAAAGGGCAATAACTCCATAATTTACAGTCGAATCAAGCTAATTTTAGAACTCGTCCGAGATTGTTCCAATTTTAGTCTACATGCAAACCTTTATTAAGCTCGGTTTATTTTTACTCAAGTTATCGAGTTCACAAGGTCCATTTCAATATCAAATATGACATCCTATTCTTAATTGCTGGTTGAAAGTTTTCGTTTGGAGTGCAAAGGGCAAAAAATCCGTTAATTACTCATATTCATGAACTACAACTCCCAGCAGTATGCACAAACAATTTTTCAATATTTGATGAAACAAATTCTTATCACAATAGGTATAATCCATATATTTTTATATATAACATCAGAAGAGTTTAACATGAAATCACTCAGTTTACTGTGTCCATTATATTTTCATACTGCCACCGATAAGTGCTAACAAAATCTGTTTTCAGTGATACGCAGCTATCAATTTCATAATACATTCCAAGTAAATTAGTATATGTCCAAACTAAACCTATAGTTGTAAAGCATGATATATGTTTATATTTTGGCAATTTAATTCAAAACATTTGACAAAATGTCACAAACCAATATGTATGCATAATCACTATAGCAATATCAGTATGCAACAATTTCATGTTGATAAGAACTGCAGATAAATCAAAACTTACTGAAAGTGTACATCTGTGCTAAAAAAATCAAGAAATGAAATAATCCGTTCACTACTGTGCCAAAACTTCCATTTTAAGATAAAAAAAGTTGCTCCCTCCACACGCCAGCAGATACAGTAGCCATTTTAATTGAATTCTGACTGATTTGGCGGGAAATATATATAGAAGTCATGTGACTCATATGTGGTCATGTGACAAGTCTTATGACTTCAGTGGATATTCATTAAAATCTATCAACACGAATGAAATAGCATGTCAAGAATCATTCATGAAGTTTTATGCATAACTGATATTCATTGAAATTCTTCAAAAATGCATGAAACATTTTCATTCATTTTGAAGAATTTTAATGAATATCAGTCATGCATAAAACTTCATGGATAATTATTGACACATTGATCATGAATGTTTCATTAATTCATAGAACTTCATGAAGAGTTCATGGGAGTCATTTGATGAATGTTTATGAACTTTTTTCATGAACCACAATCTGCTAATATTTTCATGAATATTCATGATTTCATGAATACCATCTCGCAGGGGGTGTAACCAATGTTTAATATCGTCTTACAGAGCTAATACGGCGTTACTTACATATAGTGGATAGAACTCTAAAAGCATAAGAGCCACTGTGACAAGGGTCACATATAGGTTTCATTGATTTGTGTGGTATTACATGATAATGAGTTAAATACTGTAGTTAATTTGGACAACGTATCGTTACCATATTGGATGATTAATTTTACCTATACTGTACTTGAAGACTTTTGTATGTAATGTATATTCTTAGACTTATGTATCGTGGATAATTCCTTGATAATAGACCAGGAAAGACAGTGCTAAATTATAGTGAATAAAAGATTCAGTAACTGTAAATCGGTGTCGTCTCCTCATTGTCATTCACCCTGTGACACAACATATATCTGGGGTATAACATTATGATATGTGCAGTGACTAAACTTTGCCAATTTCATTTACACATGACACAGCTTAATTATAAACTTTTATAAAATATCATATGGGGAAAAACAATTTTACCTTTTATAAAATATCATAAGGGGTGAAACTATTTTAATTTCTATGACATATCATATAGGGAAAAAAGATTTTACCTTTTATATCATATGGGGTAAAACGATTTTACCTTTTATGAAATATCATATAGGTTAAAACGATTTTACCTTCTATGAAATATCATATTGGGTAAAACGATTTTAACTGTTATAAAATATCTTAAGGGGGAAAACGATTTTATCTTTTATAAAATATAAGGGGAAACGATTTTACCTTGTGCAATATATCCAATATAAAAGTCAGTGACAAAGCTAAACGTATGATTGTGTGTAATTATTTTTATTTCATTTGCTAAGGAACATCTTCCATGAACGCCAACACCAGTGGGAAAGCAGGGCTCTGTACTGTGGTGTACCTGGTTCTCACCAACTTGCTCGGCTGTATGATTGGCTGTGTTATCTCGCTTGCATTTGTACAAGGTAATCATAAGGAACATCTTTTCCCAGTATTTTTGTGCTGTGCCTCTTTGTAATGGTGGATTTAAAAATAAAAAATCAGTTCAAGAATAATATCCCCGAAATTCTTTAATTAGATCTGGTCTCGACAGATCAGAGTCGAATGCTCTTTTTATTAAAATCAGTTCCGTGTTCTTAAAAAACGGAATCTTACATGAGACCTGGAGGGAAATAGTGAAAAGAAGGTCGTTGAAAAAGGCGGATTATAATTTAGAAAATGAAACCTAAAAAGTCTTAATACCAAATTCAGTCGGGGCCATAAACCAGACAACTGATCCACAAATACAGTCATCAGGTTATCGAAGCAGTTGTAATCTTTACTTAAATTCTGCACTCAGATTATTATACTTCACCGAAATGTCCTTTTATTAATATTTATATAATTGAAAACGTCATGTAGTTCTACAATGAAAAATATATTTCTAGGAGCCAGTGACAACAATATGAGCAATGCGATAAAACAGTCACCCAGTGAGACCGACTACCATGATTTATTTGCTGACGTTTTCAGGTAAGAGAAATTCAACAAATAGGGTTAACTTATAAATGTATATATTCATTTTCATTATCTATTTATTCACATATTGCTCTTTCAAAAACTAAAATGCCCAAAAATTTTAATGTGGCAAAATTCAACTTAATTAGTAAAATTAGTCCCCATAGTGTGTATAAGGGATATTTTTAGAGTAAATATTTACGAATGCCGCTATCAAATTCTTATTGTCTGCGTTTGGACCATACATGCACTTGCCTTAACTATTTTGCGATTGAAATTCAGTTTTATAATGAAATTTTAATTTTGTATAATTTACTATTACATTGGTTGTGTTGTTTGCTGGCTGCTAAAATGATATAGTAACTCATCCCGAGTTTGTTCATTTTCTTCTGCTATTTTTGTTACAGGAATCTTGTCCCAGACAATATGTTTCTTGCCTACTTCAAACAGGTAATACACATTCATAGAAGGGTCTGTCTGCCGGTGTTTATACCGAACCCTATAAGGTCGAAGATATCACCATTCTGAAAATATCACTAACTTACGCCTGATACGACGTTTGAGAAGTAAACATTTTTTTGTAAATATTTCTATTTCCATTGTTTTAGACTCAGACAAGGTACCTAGTGCAGCAGAATAAATCAGTGGCCCCGAACCAAACTGAAGAAACACAGACGAAAGATCTACACTATGTTGACGGAGTAAACGTTCTAGGTACTAAGAATACTCCGTACCTGCAATAAGTGGACATCTATCGCAACGACAAACAAGCATACTATGTATACATCATGTGTATATATTAGGAAAAAAACACAAACAAAAATCAAGAAAAGAACTCAAATTACTAATAAAACATTTAATTACAGCTGAAATATAAAAAGTAGTATCTCGATATTTGGATAACTTGAAAAACCAAAAATCTAATATGTATTCAAGTAAATCAAAACGATCGGTACCGTAGCCATGTTTAACAGCGATCACAATCTTAATGTTTTCCATGACGTGCCCTCCTTTGTTGCCAGGTATATTAACAATCAGTGCCCTTCTTGGAATATGTGCTGGGAAAGTGAAAGAAGATGGAGAGACTTTCCGAACATTCATTAGTTCTGCGTTCAAAATACTGATGTATTTAATGCGTGCCTTTATGTGGTAAGTATGACTTTGGACGAAGTAGGTTGTACAATAAGCATCACATTCTTTCCATTTTTGGTATATAAATATATGGTTATTCTGCATTATCATATTACATAGTTATATGTCCTTGGGGATAAGTATTGATTGTGACGCCATGTGTTTGAGAGCGAAACGTCATATTTTCAGAGAGTTTCTTTCACAAAAGAGTGACACTATAATTGATACCTATCCATATGAATATCCCAAGATTATAACAAGGTGTTGAAGAGGAGTGAGCGTTGTCTTGATCGTCGAAGACAACCTCCATACAGAATGGGCAAATGCCGACCAACCGCTCCAACCTAGAAGTTAGGGTAGTGACAAAAGAATATGGCATATATTCAGGCTTAAGAATATAGCGAACTACACTTTCGGACATCAGGGGTTTGTCATTTACAAGTGCGGCAGGCCTAAAGAATCAAATCCGAGGCGATGAGAGGGATCGGAGCTTTGGTTTGGTTTTATTTGTTAAACATTCGGAGAAAAACCAACGACCAGCAGTCAGTAGCTGACAGTGTAACCACTCAGCCATGGCGGCCCCTTCACATTTTTTTTTAGAAATCTTCATTTGTATCAAAACTTTGATATGTCTATAATAACAATTATGTTGCTAACTTGATATTGATTGTGTTATAATGAAATCGTTTTTCTTCATAGGTGTACACCCCTAGGACTTATGAGTCTATTAGCGAAGACAGTCGTCACTGCCGACAGCCTTGTTGACGACATGGCTAACATTGTTATGTATCTCGTGATTGTCACGGTAGGCCAATGTATCATCGTCTTGGTGATCGTTCCACTGGTATACGTCATCGTTAGAAGAGCCAATCCGCTTTATCTATTTCTAAGACTAAGAAAACCAATACTGTTATCCTTTGTGACTGGCAGCACGTAAGTTCTATAGGATCATAATCCCACCTGTTCCTTTGGTTACTTCCAGAACGCATGTTCTGTTAAATCAAAATAATTCAATTTTGCTTGTTACGAGCATTTTCATTGGCTTAAAAATTTACTTTATCAGCCCATAAAGGAAAAATATGGCGTCGCCGTTTGTAACGTTGCTTCTGACTGACTGAGAAGACAGCGTAATGATTTCATAGACAAACTGAATTTTGAATATTGAAGAGATTTTTTTTAATAAATTGAATTATAAGGTTTAATTTGAATTCATTTATTATCTTATGGAGATATAACACACAAATCTGAGTGTACTCTCATCATAAACCGCTTAGCGCTTTATTTAGAGTACACTCAGATTTTTGTGTTATTTAAGCATTGATGTCACTATTTTTTAATTTTATCGGGGTATGGAAAAAAAATTGTTTGCAAACTGTGTGAATCCGCGTAGCGGATTCTCACAAAAGTTTGCAAACAATTTTTTTTTCATAACCCGATAAAATTAAAAAATAGTGACATCAATACTTATAATTAATTTTATACTCTATTTGATAAAATGAAGTATGTTTAAATGTAACATTATAGTGGTTTTTCAAGGGATTCTTTTTTCCGAATCAATACGCAACGTCAATGTCTCTATTGTGACGTCACGATAACGTCAGCGTTTCGCGCCATTCTCGGATTTTTTTTCATAGTGGTATGCAAAAAAAATATATTGGCCAATCAAAAAGCCAGATTTGGTATGAAAACAAAGAAAAATTAATTTTATCTCCATAACATAAAAAATATATTCAAGTTAATCTTTAAATACCATTTGTTTGAATTCTTTATTGCTGCTTGCACTAAGTTCTAAAAAATAACATTCTCCCACCATTCACTGATTGAATTGTTACCTGTTTTAGACGAGGGAGATTTCTCTGTCAAACCCTAGGGTATGACAGATTGCGCGCGTTAACCTTTTGAACCTGAACACAATTACGTGACGTCATGACTTCATGCGATGTGACCGTGGCGTGCATTGTCGATGACGTCATCAATATTGACGTACAGACGATAATGCTTTTTAGACTATTGTCTCTTCTTTTTTCGTTTTTTTTATATGGGAGAAAAAGAATCATTCCCTGCCTACGAGGGTGTGACAACAAAATCACAACCCTCGGGGGAATTCTTGAATGTCCATGAATTACCCCTCGGGTTGTGATTTTGTTGTCACATCCTCTAGGTAGGGAAAGATTCTATAGACCAATCAACACGTAATTTCTTAAAGAGGCCTTAAAAAGCCGTGTCAAAGGCCATAGGGGAAAAACCCGCTTACATCATTACAAAATTTTGCATGGCGGCCTACATAAGAAATTTAGCTAGGTGCAAGATTTTATATGACGTAACAGTTAAACTGCTTTGAAAACATAAACAAACAACTGTAAAAGAACTAGATACATGTGAGCTGTCCTACTTAACTTAATATGATAGATTTTATAACATTTTGTTGATTTGGGCCGCGTAAACGAGCCCATACTCTCAAACACGTGTTTCTCCACGCAGTGGATTGTCTACAATCCAGTGACATTGACACAATGTACTACATCAAAATCTTTGCTCAAACTTAAAGCATACATCGTCTGTTGTGTATGTTTATTTTTTGCATATAACCGAACTGCCATTTATTTCACGTCTTCGTCGTTGTCACAGACTTCATTCTGTCGTGAACCGTGGAATCCCAGTAAAAAAGAACCCCACTGTAAAAACGGTCCCAGTCAGAACGGCCCCACTGCAATAACGGCCCAGTTACACAAAAAATAATAGTTTAAAAAGGGAATTTATGTTTATTTCAACTGTATCTTCAGCGATTATTTTGCTTATTTTTGAAGAGTTTATATATTATCTTGTACATTATAATGATAGAAAAATACGAAACACGGTACATGTAAATGTACACTAGTACCGTTTGTAAGGTTTCATTTGTAAAGTACTACATGTACATAATTAGCCGTAAATAAATTTAGATGCGTGTATTTAAACATGCTAGGAGAGAAAAGATGCACTTGCATCAGCAGTCATACACCAGGAATCAATAAATCATAATTAAACCAGTCTTTGTCGTTGTTATGAATATCAGATTGTTTTATATGTGGGAGATTGCATGGGTACATCTATAATATTAGATGTAGACATGCAGGGATAACTTTGGAGGGGCCCTTGACCATTTGCCCCTCAATTTTGAAAATGGCCCCTATGATTGGGAAAATTTCTATGTATTTCTTTCTGAATGGCCCGTTAAGAATTGTTATTGAATTAAGTTAAATCATTTAAATCGCCATAGAGTCGTAGAGTTCTGCGTAGAATGTAACCAAATTTGACTACAGTTTTAAGAGGGGGGACATCTGAGACCCCAGAGCCAAAAAAAATCACAATTTTTAACCATTTTGGTTCTGCCCTTCTGGACACTGGGGTCAGCAAGGACCATTTTGGATATGAATTAAGTTAAAATGCTATCTCAGACTAATAATTCTAGCCAAGTTAGGCTCATTTACTATGAAAATTAAACATAGAGCTTAAAATGTGTTTTCCCTATGTAAACTATAGTAATTCTGATCCTTACCCTTGAGGAAAATCCGAGAAATTAACCTTTTTGTAAAGGGTCGTAGGCCTTTCTATCAATGAAGAGTACATTGTATTTGATTCTACCACATCTGTGAGTTGAGAAGAGTTTTGAAACCTTAGTTATTTTACCTCTCACAACTTTTGCGGTTAGTGGGCATGTAATTCACAATTTTGTGCAAAATTTTATAGAATTTGCTTCAGCGAATAGATAATGCGATTGAGATAGATCACTTGAGACTTTGTCTCCAGTGACCTAAACATGATCAGGATTTGGGGTTTCCTAAGCCTAAATCCCTCTGTGACCGCAACCACAAGACAGTATTCCTTCTCCATTTGTTACAGAGCTGTAGTTATACCGGACACTGTCCGCACTCTCGTGGGCGAGATGGGGGTGGACAAACACATCGCCGAGTTTGTTGTGCCTCTCTCCACAACCATAGGGCGCTGTGGCTCGTCCCTGTACGTGTCTGTGGCATGCTTCTTTCTCCTCCGAACACAGACTTCAGATCCAAGCGCCGAAACCGTGGTTCTAATTTGGTGGGGTATATTCTTTTATATAGTCACTATTATTTGGCACAAAATTCAACTCATCGATATATTTTAGTTCTTATTTTAACGTATTTCATGTTCTACATGATAATCCTATCAAAAGCGCTACAAAATCATGATTACGAACAATATTCATTTTGGTGATCCTCTTCTAGTATTCGTGAAGGTGCGGCCACCATTTTTTCCCTTACGAATTGTCCTATAGGAAGTCGAGCATTCTGCATGTTTCAGCCAACTTATTTTGATGTGGTTGCATCACATTTTGAAACATCACATTATTTTTTTCAGTCTGATGGCTACGCTGTTATCCACGGCATCTCCATCTGTTGCTGGCTCTAGTATGTCGGTCGTTATCCTCATCGTTTCTAACTTCAACCTCCCTTCCGACATGGTGGCCATATTGCTTTCTACTGACTGGATCATGTAAGTACATGTAACTTAGACTTGTTTTAGTAAATTACTATTACTTTTCCCAATATAGACTACAAAATTATCGAAAATATACCAGTGTGCAAATTTGTCATTTGTAACAGATATATCTTACGTCCATGGTGAAGCGTTAGTTTTGGTTGTATTATCGTGATCGCCAAAATATACACATTGAAGGTCTTCTTTCTCCTATTTCAGAGACAGAGTTCGTACCATATCGAATTATTCCGTACAAATCCTGGGAATTTTCATCACAGATTCGTTTTGTATGCTATCCACCAGAAAAGTATGCTGCCATCAATCCGATAGGCGGGATTCCATTTCGATACCAGATTCTTCCAAGCCAAGTACTGGTGAAAGAAAGGCTAGTGTGTTGTCCACAACCAGTTTGATTCGAAAAGACTCTGTTATAAGTGATGTGACAAACTGTATGGTGTGGGATATGTCCATCTCCAACGAGTTAAGCCATATTCCAGATAAAAGAAGACCAAGTCTCGTTTTCACAGTGTAATATCAATGTCCATGCACGAATATGATCAAACGTGTCCAAACATGAGATACAAATGTTCTATATGATCAAAGGCACCTAATGACGAGATACAAATGCTTCATATGGCCAAAGGCACCTAAACACAAGATATAATTTAAATGTTGCGTATGATCAAAGGCACCCTAACACCTGATACAATTTAAATACTGCTTATGGCCAAAGGCGCCTAAACACGAGACAAATAAGCTGCATATGGCCAAAGGCGCCTAAACACGAGATACAAATGCTGCTTATGGCCAAAGGCGCCTTAACACGAGATACAAATGCTGCATATGGCCAAAGGCACCTAAACACGAGATACAATTTAAATGCTGCAGATAGCCAAAGGCGCCTTAACACGAGATACAAATGCTACATATGGCCAAAGGCACCTAAACATGAGATACGATTTAAATGCTGCAGATAGCCAAAGGCGCCTTAACACGAGATACAAATGGTGCTTGTGGCCAAAGGCGCCTAAATATGATATACAAATGCTACATATGACCAAAGGCACATATAAACACGAGATACATATGATGCACACGGTCAATGAAAAAATTCAGAAAACATTATCAAAATCGCTAAGACTTTAATATTGCACACATCATTTTGAAAATCAACAATTATAGAAGTACAACAAGAAAACCTATTTTTCAAATGTTTACCATTTATACCATATTGGTGTACATAGTTTAAGTCATATTTTTAGGTTACATTATAATTTTATTACTATGTCATTGTAATATAGACATTTACTTTTAATTGAAGATATTTGTTTTATAGTTTTACTTCATATTTGCAACTGAATCTGCTATTTAATATTTTACCTTTTTGTTTGTCGGAAGGATCGCTCTACATAGCTAGAATAACTCAACAGAGCTAGTTTTTTATTGTATATATCATTTTGTTTAATAACTCAATAAATCTTCTTGTATCATGTATGACATTAGAATTATTGTGTTTACATTTAAAAACGCAATTGGAATGAGAATTTTTCATGCAATACTTTAATTTGTCTTTACTTTTCTTTTTATTCCTTGCTATTACTCATTAAGTGTTGCACACAAATGTCCTCCTTTCTCTACCATTCATTCTTGTTGCAAATTCTCATCCTCTGTTACAGATAAAAATTGAACAGCCATTTCGATCCTCTGGGTACACAAACTGAAGTATCATTGATGTCATGTGTAATTCATTGATAATTTGATTGGTTATTCAGGAGTTAAGACAGACATATTGACCAATAAAAGTTGCTGATATGCTTTGGCTTATTTTCACATGGCAGCCTGTACCTCATCAGTTATCCAAACAGGATCACAAACAGAATGTGTTAGCTTTTCATAGATATACATCTCATGGTGTTGCTTCCTGGCCTACAATTTTACATTTATGAATATTTATAAGAGAACCAAAGGTGATGTGGCTTATATCCCAATATGTAATAGTATGCAGCACACATCCTCTGCTATCATTTACATTTTCTAATAAATAGCAAGATATCTCACAGCATTACTATCAAGAGCTGTCTTATACAAAGATTTTAAGTAATTTTACATGCTTCATAAGATGATTTTAAACAAAATCAATTGATCTGTTCTCAAGTTATTGCGTGGAAACCAACATTTACCTAAAATGTCTATTTTTAGTAAATGACCTTTGATGTTGACTTTTAGGCCTAAATTTAATCCCAAGCTAAGTTTTCTCATAAGCTACCATTGTATGAAGTTCCATCAAGGTCCATCAATATGTTCTCAAGTTATCGTCTGGAAACCAACATCTGAACAGACCCCACAGGTTCCATTGGCAAGGGACTAATAATTGATGGTGAAATTTCCATCTGTGACCGAGGGTAAATATCTCCCATACTAAACATAAATTATCTCCCTTTTTTTCTTGTATAATATCTAACAAATTATCTCTCTTTTCACCCAACCTCTCTCCAAATTATCTCTCAACTCTCCAATAATCTCATAAAATTTTACCTCCTTTCTCTTCTTTTTTTGCTTACAATAATATCTTATATTAATAACTCCCACACCTCCCTTCTCTTCCAAACTCCTTTGTAAATTAGCGCACTTCATCCTTTCCATATATTGAAGTTGAGTTTTGTGAAAATTAATATAATTCTCCCTTTCTCTGCAGACAGGTGTAGGACAGCAGTTATCCTTTAGCATTCATTCAATCTTGCTGCATCATTGAAAGCACTGTGTTGTCAAACAACCTGAAAAATCAAGAACCTTACAGTCATGGGAGTGTTGCGGAGGACAATGGAATACATGGACCAGAACAGTTTTAAACTTTTATACACGGCATTAGTTAGGCCTCATATTGAATATGCTGTTCAAGCCTGGTGTCCGTATTTGGAAAAGCATGTAACAACAATAGAAAACGTTCAACGTCGAGCAACAAAGCAAGTGCCAGGTCTCTCAACTTTGCCATATACAGAACGTTTGCGTAAACTCCAACTTCCAACGTTAGCATACAGGCGGTCACGTGGGGATATGATTGAAATGTACAAAATACTTTCTGGAAAATACGATAAAGAAGTCGCAGATTTGTTTTCAATCAACCTGGGATCAAGTACCCGCGGACATAATTTGAAAGTGTACAAAGAGCATTCAAGGCTGTGCGTGAGAAAACACTCGTTTACCCAGAGAGTCGTAAATACTTGGAACAGTCTCCCATCAAATGTTGTTCAGTCTAGGACAGTTAAGCAATTTGAATATGAACTCGATTCACATTGGAAAAATCAGCCACTAAAGTATTTATACACTGAAAAAATAAATCCGTGAATTTCTAAGAGCTGACTATTATAGGATTATAAAAAATCCTGTACATGTTAACATGTATGTTGTCAGAATAAATCTATGTAGTAATGAAATTAAATCAAAGTGCCAAAGCCACTCATAGATGCTGTGAATGAAGGACTCAAACAAAGGAATAAAGAAATTGTTTTTTCATTTAAATATTGAATTTAGTATACTAAGTTTATCCAACTGTATTAGATCTCGATACTGAGAAACTTCTGAGACGATGTGATGATCAAAAGTGTGTCGTCCTGCTATACCTCTAACATTGTTGGAGTATATACTAAGTGTGCAGTATTGAACTTACTGAAATAACTGAAATAAATTTTATATTTAAATTATTTCTGAAGTAACGATTTCAACACCAATGAAACCGTTCAGAATCTGAGTATCATTTTTTTATAATTCTTTAATAATTACTAAATTATCAATTTCATCAATTTCTCTTCAAAAACAAAAAAAAAGTAAGTAAACATATCCGTATCTTAATATCCACTTAATTTTCGGAAAAATATAACATTAGAAATACATAGTATTACCATTTTCGGATATGTTTTGGTTTCCTTTCTAGAAGACTAATATGGGTTGCTTTGACGACTTTTGACTAGTCTACTAAATCATGGCCAGATATTTTTGCCAAATAAAAGGTACATTATTTCATTATTTATATTACTCGGATTTCTTTTAAATTCACAAGAACGCTAGCCGTTAACATCAAGAAAACTTCATGTAATGTATCGGACTTTAGCAAGTCTTCGTAAGCCTATCAGTTAACTGGTTGGCGACATATTATCGCACAGATCATTTTATCGTGAGTTTTGCTTTGCCGACTTTTGACTAATAATAAATCATGGCCATATACTTTTGCCAAATAAAAGGTACATTATTTGATTACTTATAACACTCGAATTTCTTTTGAATTCATAAGAACGCTAACATCAAGAAAACTTCATGAAATGCATCAGACTTTAGCAAGTCTTCATAAGGCTAACGTACATTACACGGCAATTTTTAGTTCATTTGTCACTTTAAGCTGCTCGTACATATGTAGTTCTATATTATCATTGTATTTTGTAATCTTATGTCGACAAATTTTGTACTTTTTCCCTTTTAACGCAGTTGGCGATAAACAAAAGACACAACTCCCAGTGACAGATCAAGGAAGGAAACTCGCGTTCGTCAATGCAACCAACACAAAAAACTTTAACTAAAGCGTTATAAGAACTTTCTTTTGCAGTTACCTTACTAACATTTGTTTACAATAATCGATCAGTAGCATGAATTACCTAAAATTTAGATAAACATACACAATCCAAAATCCTACGAAAGTCTGCCGCGGAGGAAGACAGCGAAGAAGGCAATGTTCGTGATTTTCGGGAGACCGGTGTTCTCGGAGTAATACAAATATCATAGATCCCAATTGAACACTTAAACACTCCATCCATGGTGTATTTGTATGTACAAATTCAATTTCTGTGGTTTTGAATATTGGGGTTTTATTTTTTCATACCATCAAGTATTACGTGAAATGAACAAAACAACATTTAATTTTCATTGCGGAGTGGTTTCATTGTTTTGATGTGCACAGGCTCACCGAGCATACCTAAGAATGCTGTTTCACAGCATCAAAAAGAGAGAGTGTGCAGAAATAAAAACATCATCAATAACATCTTATCAGAAACTATGAACATGTCATTAACAAAACTCAAGTAATGTAAGTAATGTGCGTAACATCGTGGCCTTTTTCTATAAAACGAAATCAAAATTCTTCAATGATTGGGTATGACAAAATTCAAGCTTTTTACCAGGTATAAAAAAATTACATTGATCAAAGTTATGTGAGCAGAGAATGGAATAATGAAAGCTGTAAATAATACCTATTATAAGAGTAAAATATAGCCAAATAACGTAAGATTAACAAATCCAGGAAGTGACTTAACAGAACACAACAGATACCTTACCTGGAGGAAATGTTTTCTCCCGGAGTGTAGAATGGATTACAAAGCATATCAACATAGCCATTGTGTAGTTTACGGAACATCTGAAAATGCAACAACTCATTTCTGAACGCTAACATAGAGTAATTTCACTTTCCTGCATTGGTCAAATAAGTAAAATTAGACTTAAAAGTTGTTAGAAGTACCTGTTATTTGGATATATTTATGTTAAATGTAGAAGAATTAGCATTGTGTCAAGATTGAACATCAAAAGACTTTTGCTCATTATTTATAAAGTTCACTGATAAAGTTCCAATAAATTCTATTTGGGAAGAGAAACTTGAAGTCTTTCAAAAGAGTAACACTTCGATATATTTACTGTTTAAAATTTCAGTACATGTAATTAAGTTCATCCCTTGATCTGTTCCCATTCAGTGAGATACTAAATACTTACCCCTCGTATCTCATTGTCTCTCAGGCTAGTATTAGAGGATTCCACAACAATAACAAATTTCACCTTAGTATTAGTAACATAACCATATCTGTTCACAAGTTAAGGCACTGTTCATATGCAAAACATAGAACCATGTGCATTTCCTAACATACTGCATGTACATTACTAAGATATGGCAGCAACGAGAAAGGCTAATGGACCATTCAATACAGACACACTTGATTTGAACAGCCCACCATCTGAGGCAGGTTTTGCATTTAAGCTGTCCCCATATTCTTTCAAGCAATGAATATTCAATTAAAGGACTCTGCTTTTTTCTGAAAGGTCATTCCAGTAACATATGAAGAAGTCATTTTATCGAGAAAGGACCCCATTTATGGAACACCCAGTGCAAACCATGCAGATGATAGCAAAACAAGTTGTGATTTTTTTTTATTAAAGTTTGATTCATCTGTATTCTCAATGATATTTCCGTAAAGGTCTAGTGTTAGTTTAACGATATTTTTGCTTGACTTATAATTAAATTTATTATATATTAGTAATCATCTATAAGATTTAAATATGAGGAAATTGTCACTTTAACTCAATAAAACTCACTTTAACCCAGGTCCTTGGTATCCTTGATATTCCAGGGGACATTACTACTGTCAGTATATCCACCCCTACACTAAGTCACAGCTAACCTGAGGGCTCTGTGAGTGACAACAGATGAGACAGGTAATTTGGTTCTTTGATGTATATCAGAAGAATCAAATAATGAAACATAATGGCACACATATATGACACTGTGTGTAGCTTTGAAATTATGTATTTATGCAGTTATGCAACACTCTCTTAAATCTTTAAAGAAGTCTCTGTGGACCTGTAATTGGTTAGTTTTTTTTTTTTTTTTCAGAAATGCCTTCAGGTTTACTATGACATAGTCCAGGGGTTGATATAATGACAGTGAGATTTTAACCCCAAGCTAGATTATCGAAGATGGATTCTCGGCAGAAATTCTAACAAACTGAGCTTCCAATCCATGAATCTGTATATTTATGTTAGAATTTGTAAAAAGGATACACTTTGTAGTCTTCAGTAGGATACAAGAGTCCAAGGTAAAGTTCTCTCAAGTCATTGGTGTTTTTACCAACAGAGGAAATCTTCTCTTCCACAACATCTAATGATGTGTGGACTGTGTATTGGAACTTTAACTCATTGTCTGTAGGTATTGTCTTTATATACAGTGGGTAGTTCTGAAGAAAAAAAAAAAGTATATACATGCCCATACAAAAATAATGTAAAATGAATAAGTTTTAATATAATAATAAGTTGATTAAAATTTGATCTCAAATCTTGTAAAAAAAAAAGAAGAAACAAGAGATCCCAGAGGGATCTTGGCGCCCACCAAAGAATGATCTGGGTCTGACAATGGAAAGAGGGATCTTTTCCCTGCTTTTCAAACTTTTTCAAACACACTATATATAAAATTTGAGACAGATCGCTATAGTACTTTCTAAGAAATAGCGATAACAAACTTTAAGTATCAAAATCCAAGATGGCCACCTGTCGGCCATCTTGTTCACCGATCGGTCCCAAAATGCAATATGCAAAACAAGGACCCTAGGGGAACCTATATATGAAATTTGAGAAAGATCCCTTCTACACATTTTGAGAAATAGCGGTAACAAACTTTAACTATCAAAATCCAAGATGGCCGCCTGTCGACCATCTTGTTCACCGATTGGTCCCAAAATGCAATATGCACAACTAGGGTCCTAGGGGAACCTGTATATGGAATTTGAGAGAAATCGCTTCTGCACTTTTTGAGAAATAGCGGTAACAAACTTCAACTATCAAAATCCAAGATGGCCGACTGTCGGCCATCTTGTTGACCGATCGGTCCCAAAATGCAATATGCACAACTAGGGTCCTAGGGGAACCTACATATGAAATTTGAGAAAGATCCTTTCAGCACTTTCTGAGGAATAGCGGTAACAAGAATTGTTAACGGACGGACGGACGGACGGACGGACGGACGGACGGACGACGGACCACGGACAAAAGGCGATTTGAATAGCCCACCATCTGATGATGGTGGGCTAAAAACTATCAACAAAAAGTCAAGGTAGTTTATTTTTTGATCCTGGTATTATTATGTCAAAGAATATTTCCGATGATTTCTTAATAACTCATTAACTTTGGTACAGCAGTTAATTGTTAAAAGTCTATACTTGTAAACATGTCTTCATTTTAAACTGGTCGCCATAGAAGTTACAATTATTGCCGAACAGAAGTCTGAAAGTGCATGACTCGTTCTCGGAAGAGTTTGGACAAATGTTATGTAGTTACAGTATTCACTTGACATTCTCAGTAACATTGTTACAATGTCAGATAACTGCGGTTTGTTTGACTAAACGGGACCCACCTAGCTATCGATTAATTGATCTTCGTTTATCCTGATCGATCACAATTTGACTAACATTAATTTACAATATATAATGACAAGACTTTTGTGTGTCAGTAGTCAGTACATATGGATTTTCCCCGAAATAAAAGTGAAAGTAGATTGGTAATTTGGTTGAAAAGCAAATAAAATGAAATCTTTACTCAGAGTAAAGTAGACTTCAGCTCATGATCGATCATTAGTCGATCATCAATCACATGCTTGGAAGTGATGATGGATCATGAAAATGCAACTGATTCCCAACATTTATTCTGTATTTGCGTGAATTGCGCTCACAAAATAATGATGTAACAATCGACACCTACCTGCAAGAGAGCTAACTTTGTAATATGCAAAGACGGAATATGTACTATGCACCATACACTGAATTTTACTTGCTAGTGTTAAAGTTATAACGCCAAACAACACATACTTGGTAATATTAAAAATAATCATATCCAGACATAGGTCAAAATACGATTTGATTAGTGTTTACAGACTTCATCTATAATCCTCCAACTCGTCAATCAAATCCTTGTCATGAATATTCAGTGTACTTTGAAACCGTGGCGTCATTCAATCAGACCTGGTGGTAAATAGTGCTTCCCGTGTACCAGTGTACAGTACATTAGTTGTTAGGGCTACATCATCACATGTAGGCTAGTTATCAGTCTGCGACTTTAAGCTTTGAATAGTCAGATGCCCACGACTAGTAATTTTACGGCCGGATTAATGCCAATTGTAATGAAATAGTCCGATTAAAATTGGTAAATACGATATTTACAAGAGCCGTGGTCAATATTGAAACATATTCTGTATGGGATGCATCATTTAAGGAGAATTTGCGTTCACAAACGCATCCAGACTGTAATTTGGGTCAAAAATCGGGGTTATGGCCGGTTATGGCATGGTTGCCCTATAGTTATAAATAATATTATGTTTACTTAAGAATTTATCAAGTCTGTTTTTAAAAGTGTTTATGTTTGGAGCTGATACAATTTCCTCTGTTAGACTATTCCACCATTTAACAGGTTGGGCACAACCCTGCATTTGGGTACCAGTTACCCATTTGAGTAACAGTTACCTGTTTGAGTAATCAATAAGTTACCCAAATGAGGAATTCTGTGTAAGAAAAATGCATGAAGTTGTTTTAAACTTTTTTTTAATAATTTTGACATGGCATCATTACTAACATAACTTAATACATTATTAATCAAAATGGGACAAACTTCATTGTCTCAATTTTGGTAAAAGTCACAAACTAAATCACCTCCATTGTTTACTATGGAGCTAAAAATAGAACACAGGTAAAATTCATTCAATCATGACATTTGCACTGAATTTCCTTTATGGCTTTACACTGTAATCAATGGAGAGCACCAAAATTGTCATCTTACAACAAAGTTACAGAATTTGATATTCACTCACAGAAACATAGAGTCTTTGATCAGTTGTAAGGCATTCTAAAAATTATGACGCCTTTTTTTGATAATAATTTTTAAAACAACATTATCTGTTTTCTTTTCACAGATTTCCTCAATTGGGTAACTTATTGATTACTTCAAACAGGTAACTGTTACTCAAATGGGCAACTGTTACCCATATACAGGGTTGTGCCCAACTTGTTAAACTGTTCGGATTGTAAAGCTGTTTCCTCTTTTGTTGGTCTTAAACTGTTGTGGGAAGATCATTTTGGTGTGACCTCGACTACCCTGTCTGTATCCTACATCTTTCCAAGTTTTAAGAATTTACAAGACTCCTTGTCATATATATTGTTTGTCATGTCTCCTCGAATCCTGTATATGTTAAAGTAGGTAGTTTCAGCTTATTGCTCAGCATGAGCTCAGTTGAACAGACAAACAATTTATGGTTCACAAGCTATCAATAAAGTTGCATCAAAGACAAGAAATTTAAACTTCCTCTAACGATTTAACACTGAACTACCCAGGTATATTACCTCTTTAGCAATGACAGCGACACACACCGCCATCTTCTGCTGAATGCCTTCGAACTCCTCTGGCCTGATTAATGTATCCACGGAAGAAATATTCCGAAATGGCCATACTAACTAATGAAACGACAATATTTTTTCCGGATTTAGTATTAAAGGTGACAAACATAGAAATCTGAAATCATATATTAACTGCAAATATATATACATTATGTATTTTTCTAAGATAAATTACGACTTAAAAAAATTAAGGTCGACGAAAATTGCCGAAATTCAAATAAAACTGGCGAAGTGTCTTTGTATCTCAGAGAAAATCTGTACGGGTTACCTCCCCTTGAACCGGAAGCGCTGTGACGTCATCTGAGCCAAACAGCACACACTACCGGTTTATACACTACATAGAAAAACTCAAGCTAACTATGGAGTTATCCGATAATGATCAGAGCGATTACGACGATATTCCAGAAGTATCGTTTAGTTTAGATATTTGTCCATATATGTATGAACCTGTAGCACAAACAGACACACAGAATGACTGTAGTTCGCCAGAATTAAGCGAAGACAGCGACGATTCCAGTCAGGACGACGGCGGCAGTACAGAATGGTTAGTTTACTACACCATGCTATTTACATTTTTTGCATGTCTTCCGCTGTTCTGTGTGTAGTCTGAAGTCAGAACCGCTATTTACAGTTTTGAAACTGTTCAAATTTCTGCCCAGTGATACTATGTCATTCCAATCATTTGATTGACATCACCAGAAGATTGTATTTAGTTTGATTATCTGATCAGCTGATGCCAGTGATGGGGGTAGCCGGATCATGTTTTCACTCGACGTAGCCTAATGAACGTCTAAAAATGTCGTGTAGTATTAAACCCTGACATTGAAATTTGTTGCATTGCAGTACCACTCATGCAAAGCAACAAAATAATAATAATTTATTATAATCAGCTGCCCCCCCTTTTTTTTTTACAATAGTCACGTGCACTTATAGATTGAACTTCAATTTTAATAAAAAAAAGCCGATGAAAATAATACATATTGTGCACGTCTACATTACTTCCTGTTAGTGCTAGATATAAACCACTTCATTTCAGTGAAAACACAATGAAAAACAATAGTTAAATTTCATTGTTTATTTATAATTTATCATTTTGAAACACTAACACACACATATATATACAATGTACTGAATTAATTTAATTGTTGCAAATAAACCAGGCAGTCATATGGATGTTATGATGACTGCTGATGATTCCAAAAATAACTTACAAATAATAAATCTGCAACATCCTGTTGAATCTGGCATTCTTATTTAGCTGTTTCAGCAATTATATCAATATAAATTGTTTATTTTTTATATTTATAGCACTTCCTGAAGTCAATAATTCTTAAGCAAGAGTGTACTTGCCAACAAATATCTGAAACTATATACATACTGTATTAAATTGAAACAGTTAATTCAAACTACAAAATCAGTTGATTTTGGTCATTAAAAACACACAAGAGAGACTCAAAAATATCCCAACAATACTGATACTAAACATTCATCGTGAGTTGTTCTCAAACAACCAAAACAGTATTAACTTTAATGGTAATCTTAATTGAATAAAAAAATTTCCTTGAACAGGTGTTCTTGTAGTTTTTGCACCCCTATGCCCACAAGTGAGGAGCGAAAATGTTGCCACGATATGGACATTTTACAGGAGAAACTAGAAGGCATTGAATGTATAACTCAGCATGAAGGATTTGCAGCAAACTGCTTAAACATCCATGTTCTGGAAACATCCTTCTACGAATATGCAGAAGAAAACGATGTTTCACAAGAAAACATCCACAGGTACTTGATCAGATCTACATTATAGTTTCTTTAATCATTGATTATCGCTGGACTAATTTCATTTTATGATCAAAGATATTTATAGCATAAATGATATAGCATATATAGGGGCCACGGTGGCCGAGTGGGTAAGATGTCTCTATCTATAGCACAATTATAAAGATTTTGGCACATATTATGTTAATTAATTTATACCTACATATAAAAGGGTAAATTTGTTAGAAGGTTAAGCATTTATAACTTGTGTCTGTCAACTTTATGCAATTACATTATGTACATTGCTTTGTTTTCTCTCTCTTTAATTTAGAACCTACAGACATGTTGCATATAGAAGGTTCATAAGATGGACGTGGAAAGTTCTAGGCAAGAGAAATCGTAAAGTAATACCATCTTGTGCTGTCTCTGCTATTAGAAGAACTTTTCCATCAGAACAGTTCACAGGGTTTCTCTATCCTCGTTTCTAACTGAAAAGTTAGGGTTTTGTATATAGAGGAACATTTTCCATAGGGACAGTTCACTGTGTTTATCAGCCGTCATTTCTAACATGGATAAGAGTTAAATCTCCTGCAAGTGTTTTGTATAACAGTGTCTCTGTCATAGTTGGTGATCACTGCTCTCCGTTGTCCAGAGATGGATGGTGGAGCAGGATCAATCTCTTGAATTAGTGCTCTCTGGGCCTGGCCATAGCTGCTAAACATCTCTCTCCTGACTACCACTTCCTCCATAAGCTCTTGGATGTAATCTGTCAATTAAAGAAAGATACCATTATCAGTGTAAAAATGTATCTGTCATTTGTCTTTATATTAATCACCTTGTGAAAATGGTCGGATTATAAAATAATACAGGGATCAAATAAGAGTATATTACATAATGATAAGACTATCAATGATTTTCTTACTCAATAACTTCAGGGGCGTACCTTTTCGATTGGGAAAACCCTACATTGCATCTTTCTTGAAACTGTTTAAGAGTTTTTTTTCTTTATTTGGTAAAATATTTATATAAACTTAGAAAAATACAGCAAAAAAATCTCTATTTGGCCTTAAATGTACCTTAAAGAAATCTCAGGACTACTATTGACCAGTTGTGAGGAATTTACAGAAGAATAGTTAAAGGATGTAGCAAAATCAATATAAATTAATTTTATTTACCAAAGTTCTGCTTGACTTTAACTTCTTTTGCCACTGGATCACCTTTCCTACTCTTAGGAAATGACACTCTGTATTGCCCTTTTCCATCCTTCATTGCCTGTGATCTTGATGAATTAGCATTGAAGTGAAGTGCCGCAAGGCAGACTCTGTGAAATAAAAAGAAAATTTTAGAAAAGGTGAAAGATTCCAAGAGCAATAACAAAACAATTAGTTATTAAATTTTGAACATGTTATGTTGTTGATTGAATATATATTCATGTGTTTGTTTTGATTCAGTCAACATTTTGTTATCTTGTGCTATGGACTTATATATATGTTAGTTTAGAAAGTTATAACTACAACAATGAACTATCATTCACTACCTGGCTTTCATCTGGTTGTAAAAGTAGTGTGTTGACTTTGGTGCAAAGAAGTTCACAATGTTGTGGTAAGATTCGAGGCTTGACGTCTGTTCTGCTGGAGACAGTTTACCAATGTCCTTCAGAAGCAGTTTACTGTGGACAATCTTTTTCACTTCTCCCAAAGCCTTGCTACCTGAAATGATAATACAATGTAAAATTAGTGTTTCCTTACACTGACACAGTACACCCATCAGCTAACAATGTATCACAATTAAAAAGTTAAATAATTAAAAAAAAATCTTGCTGTAATTATATTATATAGTCTTTATAACATTAATAAACTTTTGGAACCTAGCCATGTCAAGGTTATGGATTTTTAACACACTATACTATTCAAGCAAACAGCAGGTCAACTTTCTTTATCTCATTTCAATTTTGTTATTGTGAAATTAAGAAGTAGCAACATTTCAGTCTGTTTGATGTAATCAAAAGTTAAAGTTATTCACTTCAACAAACTTCTGTCTTCTTCACAGCATAATTAGTAATTTCGTCAAAAATTACCTGGTATGTCTGTTTCCAATAATGTTTGAAATAATGTGGTTGTACTATGAGTTAATTCTTAGTTATACCTGGCTTAAACCATATCCTGTCAAGATTTCCATGCTGGCAGCTCTGAAATTTGTCACCATGACTCTCGTGGATGTTAGCTATGTGATTAGTGATGCTAGTCCACTTTTGGCGTACGAGTTCCCCATCACCATCACTGCTGGCAGCACACCAATACACATGGTTGCCTATGGATCTTGCCCATTGTCCGACCAATGCATATTTCTTTGTCTTGCCAAGAGCTTCCAACTTTTTGTAGACACCTGAATACCAGAAAATATTAGATTAATGACAAGGTCAGAAGATAAATAATTGATGCAAGGCAAATGTATGGCCATTGATCTGGATAAGACTTAATTATTAATATATAGTTTCATAGAAACTCAAGTAAATTATATATTCAAATAGCAGTCACAACATAATCATAAAATGTTGTACTGCTATATATTCAATTATAAATGTCAGTTAAAGAACTACAGGTAAATATAAGTTATAACCTTTTGAGAACTTAACACTATGTGACTGTATAATAAAGTGGTAGAATGCAGGGACTGGTGTACATAAGTTATGCATAACAATTAATTAGCTAAAAGAAGAAAGTACTATTTATTTAATTACTCTTTTGAAATATATGAGATTGAAATTTAAACACTTGCCTTTAGCAACATGCCACACGTCAAACCAATGGTTGATACTGGGACATTCTGTTCTCATGAACTTTTTCACCTGACTGTGTCTATCTGTAACTAAGTCTGATATAGTCATGCCTTCTTCCTGGAGATGATGTAGTGCACGTTTCAGCCCTTCAAGTTCCATACCGTAGGAGTTTTTCACTTCATTTGACTGTAAAATTGATATATATTATCATATATACACACACACAAATTATTTCACTTATTGATTTGCCAATTGATTCAGACTTTTATATGTTCTGCAGATCTCACAATGTATTACATTCTTGATCCATCATGTGTTTTATGTGTATAAATATTATTAAAATATCTAAAACAACAAGAAAGTTTAAAAATAACTATAACAATGTCACAAATACTTTATATTACACTTACCTGAACAAGTTGTACGTCAATGACTTTTGAAGTCTGTGCATCCATTAAGGTGTAACTCCCATATTTGGCAGTATGGCCTGGTGAAGAGCATCGAGCATCACCCCCAAGTTTAAGTTTTTGACCACTATTTCGCAGTTGTTCAAACATAGTTGACTGCTGAAACTGCCAGCAGGACAAAGTGGAAGGAACTATGTAAGTCCGTTGCAGCATATTGTAGGATGTACAACACAGTCTGGAAATGCCTGCATGGTGCATAAAATTTAAAGTCTTAACTGGACTATTTCCACTGAAAAATATTGCACTGGCAATAATGATATTTCCCCAAGGCATAGATTTTGAAAATGGCTGACTACACCACTGCCGTGTAAAACCACACATACATCTTGAAGAAAAACACACACATGTCCCTATAATAGTTCTTACATGTTGCAAACTTGTTCTCATACAATCTGGACAGGAATCTAAAAGTTCCATCAGACACTGTTCAAACACCACATACTTCTTGGCCTTGTCCGGTTCAGTTTCCTGAGTATCCATGTTAACTTGTTGATTATCAGCAGTTTCATCATTATCGTCCTCAGTCTCACACGTCGGCACCCAGTCAGGATCATGTGTTGATGAATCAACCTCCTCCTGATAATCATCCAGACTCTGGTCTGTTCCAGTTTCCACTACCTGTACACATTTTTTATATCTGGTACACTGTGTCGATGTGTTTTCCATCATACAAGTCGCTTGAACACCACATGAAGATTTTGGTCTAGCTGAAGTCACCTGCAGCGACACATGCCGTCGTTGCTGTAAGAGAAAATTAAACAGATATAATTTATTAAAACCTTCATTGAAAAAAAAAAATCAAGATAAAAGTACTTCAAAAGGTAATTCCATTCAACAAGTTAAGTTTTCTTAATGATCATTAAAATTAAAGTAAGATATTTCCCATCCACAATACTCCAGGGGTTACTATCACTGATGTTATATCCACCCCTGGACCATCCTCGATATTCCAGGGGTTCCGATCACTTACGATCTCTACACCCTGGACTATCTCATAGTGAAATTGAAGGCAGCTCAGCGGAAAACATTTGACCAATCACAGGCTAGCAAAGATTTCCTTTGAAGACTACAGAGAGAGCGACTAACACATCAAAGCCACACAGTCAACCACAGTGTACCGTTATACGGCTCTTTTGATGTACATCAAATGACTAAATTACCTGTTCTATTCTGTTGCCTCTAGTTTTACTATGAGATAGTCCAGGGGTGTAGAGATCGTAAGTGATTGGAACCCCTGGAATATCGAGGATGCCCCTGGACTATCTCATAGTAAAACTGGAGGCAATTGAGGAGAAAAAAAATGATCCAATCAGTCAATCACAGGCCTCCAGAAACTTCCTTTGAAGATTTCAAAGAGTGATGCCCCACTTCAAAGCAACACAGTGTAAATATACCATTCCTTTGATGTACATCAAGGATCATTACCAGTTTTACTACATGTATGAGATAGTCTAGGGGTGGATAGATATATATAACCTCCATTAATTACAGTAACCCCTGGAGTATGAGGAGCATATTTCCTCATCAAGGTGTTTTCAAAACATTCATTTACAAATATTTACATATTCTAAATGATGAAAAAGTATTAAATACTTTTCCTTTCTTACAGGTACATATGATATATACTTCTGGTAATGCTAAAGAAATATAATATATCAAATCTTGTAATAAGATGTATTTAAAATTGTAGAATTGTACAATTATATTTGACTCTGTATAACATACCACTATATTGTAGGAAGTCTGACATCCAACAGAAAATCTCCCTGTATCCAGATCATCTGTCCCAACACATTTGTCCCTGGGGCCTGGTATTTCTGTCTGTGTCTCAATATGGCACTGGTCTGGTCTGTAGTGCACACTGTCATATTCATTCTCATCCTGATGCATGTCAGTGATAT
Source organism: Argopecten irradians irradians (assembly GCA_004382745.1). NCBI lineage: Eukaryota > Metazoa > Mollusca > Bivalvia > Pectinida > Pectinidae > Argopecten > Argopecten irradians. Next base: position 49,291 of record SAYR01022429.1, on the reverse strand, counting down.
CAGCTAACATCTAACAATAAATATTTTTGTCTATTAGAATTTATTTCAAGGATATATAGATTTATATACATTTGCTTTTTTGTACATGTTAATGATGCAATATTTCAATACAGTTAGGTTTTTTTTTCAATATAGCCTAGCTACTGTTTTAGCAGAAAAAATACATTTGTACACCTTCTGACTTGTGTACCTTGATAACCTGGTAGCCATATTGGAACCCATGTTACTGCACATGTTTGGCCTATGTTTTAACTTTTGTTGATTTTTTTAACATGGTATAGATATATAATACTCGCACAATGAAATTATTTTTCGTTAAAAATCCGTTTTCACACATAAAAAACGAATGTTTACTTAAAATGCATAACATACCTCAAATCTTCGTCTTTTCTGTATCGCACGACTGTAACGACTCCTTGATGTTGACCGTTTCCTGCTTGGTGTTTCATGATAAACAGAGGGGGTTCGATCCCTATTTGCTCTTTCACTATCGACATCTCTAGATGTAGGCGAAGAAAAGTTAAAAATGGTGGGGACAGCATCCGGCTTCAGTCTTAAGGACTTAGGGTCATATCTGATGGAGCTCACAATGCGGGGATCTTTGGTAAAAGATTCAGGTGCAAAGTGTACCTGACACAGTCTGCTGTAATCCGTCGGCACGAAGTCTTTCCTCTTTAATCGAAGAGTCCATTCTTTACGTAGCCTTGGGAACTTCGGGAATGTAAACAAACTTATCTTCTCTCTGTTTCCCGTTTTGTTCGTACAATTAAATGCCGCACACTGAACCATTGTTTACATATTACGACACGACCGAGTATTTGACATATGGCGCGCTCAGCTGTCATCTGTCATCTGCGAGTGGCTCAGATGACGTCACAGCGGAGGGGACGTAACTCGTATCGGAATCCTTCACCGAGAAAACGACACTGAAAATCGGGTTTTTTGTTTCAGGCAAAATGTTACAAAAGCATTATTTTTTTCTAAAATTTAAGCGGATATCGTTTATTATGATAAATTTGAACTGGAAAATACATATATCATAATGTAAACTTAGTTTCTATGTTTGTCACCTTTAAAGATGCTTGGTCGTTGTTGTTACCGGTCAATGTTTTTCAGTATTTTAGAGTAAAAAATAAAAGTGCTCAAATTACCATTAAATGTAAAAAATAACGTGACAAAAGTGTCTCATTTCACGCATTCTCAATATCCTAATTACCATGAGACTAGTAAAGATTTACTGGCGCAGTGATGATTTAAGTGAAAACAATTTCAGTAAAAATTGGTAAAACTATGGCTCTACTCAAAGCGAAAAAAATCACAATTTCAAAATGGCCGCCAAATGAGCCATTTCTTAAAATCCCTGTATAAAAAATTAAGAATAGAAATGTGATTTTTTTGACAAAATTTGTGTAGTAGATGGTTTTAACGTTGATCAGGGGCGTAGGAAGCGGGGGGGGGGGGGGCAGGGGGGGCAACTGCCCCCCCCCCCCTGTTCCCCAGGATACACAATCGTAAATTCGGTTAAAGACTAAAATATAATTTGTTACTTTAATAACAATGTATGCGACGCCTTAATCTTTTGTGATCCGGAATTATTTGTCAGTCGTCACATTCGTAGATTAGAAATCATATTGCCAATCTCCCGCCATTGCAGTGGTAAAGTGTTCGAGTTCGCTGACTGTGCACGGAACACAGTGATGGCGAATCTTCACGCTGATAAAGATGCCTTTTATAGACGAATGGGGAGATTTTATTCCTCGTGGAATGTGAGTAGCCGTATGTCATTCCTCTATTTGTAAATCAAACGAAAGAGGGATCAAAATGGGACGCAACTCGGATCTACGCACGTGAGATCATTGTAAACAATGCCCAGCAACTGCATTGAAAGTAGTCTTGGAGAAGAAGTAAACTCTTCAAAATGATGCCTGTTTATATACATGGTTTGACATCATAATACTTTATTTTGAAAGGCTATAAGGCACTGTCATATCAACATAGATTTAATGACCTGGGAAACATTATATTCTAGGCCTAATTGGCGAAATGCAATTATAAATGAACACATTTCAATTCCTCTAAATATTAATATGTTATCAGTTGTCTATTTTCATTGATTTAATGTTGCTGGACAAGAAAAGATATAATGGACTGGCCAATGTATCGCAAAAATAAAACAAAAATTAGAAGAAGTGGAAAAACAACACTTATCACTGGGAAGTGGCAGTGATCCCATCAGGATTCTAACCTATGGCCGATTGTATGGAGTGATAACCAACAGCTCTACTGGCAGGCGAACAGTTCTCAGCAAGTACCAGTTCTCACCATCACATCTGAATCTGTACCACACAAATTTATGTCAATAAGGTCATTTTCTGATAGAAGACAACAGGCCTACCATGAAAGCTTCAACAAAAGTAATCTAAAAATTTGTGTGTGGTCATACAACTACACATGTACATGTGATGGCAAGAATGGGTACTCGGTGATCTGGTTGCCTGCCAGTACTAGTACCATATCATAAGCAAAAGTTAACTGATTAATTATAATTATTAAAACGATATATGCAGTTGGAATATGTGCAAGAGATTCCATTGCAAAGAGACACAACACAAATATACTGCAGCCTCCCAAAACATACAGACATTCACACAAACATATTGCATACAGGGAAGGCTGTCCTTAAAAGACTGTTAATAAGACTTAGCCTATTGCAACCAACCAATATTATACAAAATTATTAATTTCCCAAAAAATATTTTTATTAAACTCACCTACATGATTTAAGAATATGGTTATATATAAATTATATTAGAATATCCACAGTGATGCAGTAAGGCAGACAATAAAATATTTATCAAGTTGTTTTAATTACCAAAGAAAATGGCCTTAAAATTCTGTTTTAGAAATCATCCGGTGGGGAGCCTCTGGCCCAGATGGATGCTTTGGTGGCTGCTGTAGGGGTAGATGAAGAAGTTGTGTACTCTAAATCTACAGCATTACAGGTGAGAATGGGTAAATCTAGAGCATTACAGGTGAGAATGGGTAAATCTGCACACATTACAGGTGAGAATGGGTAAATCTTCAGCATTGCAGGTGAGAATGGATAAATCTGCAGCATTACAGGTGAGAATGGGTAAATCTTAGGGCTGAAACGATTAGTCGAATAATCGGAGGCGATTAGATTAATGAAGCTAATTGCTGATAATCGATTAAAGATTTTATTAATCGTTAATCGTAACATGCATAGCCAGTGCATTGTAAGCTGACTAAACACGTTGACAGATCATGGATTTCTGAGTAAGTCATTCCGACTGGAGTTTCATCTCTTTATGTACATGTTTTGAACTCAACAAAGCATATATGATGTGAGAAATACTTGTTAAATTACGTCTCTGTGGAAGTTAAAGTCACTAATCAATGAAAAAGTGGATGTCATGAGAAAGCTTGCAACACGCTGTTCGCCAATTTTCACTAGCGATCGACTCCATGTTGTTACGTCACGGAGGCCTAATCGCCGCCGGAACGCTCGGGAGCGGAAGGAGCAGTAATCTTGAACATTTAAATTTTAGTATTGCATGTGTTTATCATATAAAAAGATTGTTTTTGTTCATATTCTAATTGAATATAAGAGTTGTTGATTTATTTTATTTTTTTTTTATCACGGAAATAAAAAAGTTCATTGACGAAAATTTGGTCATGTCGCTTCGTGGCGATCCAAATTTGGTTGATTAGTCGTACGTGTGAAGGTCACGTCAAAACAGCGGGTTAGCAGACTTGATTTAAACGATGTTACGGAAGACGATACAGGAACGGAATTCAGAGCTTATTTGGGATAAAATACGTTTGTTTTGTCAATAAATCTATTCTTATTTGTTGGTAAGCTTATATTATATAAGGCATGTCCTCTATCATATTATACGGTAGGTGTTATTATTAGTTGATAACAAAACATGGCGGACGTTTTCAGTAGTCAGTAGTGAAAAAATATAGTTGCCTTCAATTCAAACGATTAATCGATTAGTAATCGATTACATGTGACCGAATAATCGAATACAAAAATTACTAATCGTTTCAGCCCTAGTAAATCTTCAGCATTACAGGTGAGAATGGTTAAATCTTCAGCATTACAGGTGAGAATGGATAAATCTACAACATTACAGGTTAGAATGCATGGGTAAATCTACAGCATTACAGGTGAGAATGGTTAAATCTACGTTATTACAGGTGAGAATGGGTAAATCTACAGCATTACATGTGAACATTGGTAAATCAACAGCATTGTAGGTGAGAATGGGTAAATCTGCAGCATTACAGGTGAGAATGGGTAAATCTGCAGCATTACAGGTGACAATGGGTAAATCTAGTTTTAAAGGTGATTTGATGTTAAATATAAGCATTACAGATGAGTCAACAGGTAAAATGTTCGTATACATTTTGTATCTTTAATTTATAATGTGAAGATACTAGTTAAAGGCGTTATTTCTATATAAAAGTTAAAACCAATGTTGAATGACATAATTTTGCGTTTCAAAAATTGTCTAATTAGCTCACCTGGCCCAAAGGGCCGGTGAGCTTATGTTATGGCGCGGCGTCCGTTGTCCATCCGTCAACATTTAATTTAAATCGCTACTAGTCATAGAGTTCTGCATGGATTGTGACTAAATTTGGCCACAAACATCTTTGGCGGAAGGGGAACAGAACTTGTATAAATTTTGGCTCTGACCCCCCGGGGGCAGGAGGGGCAGGCCCAATAGGGGAAATAGAGGTAAATCCTATAAATCGCTACTTGTCCTAGAGTTCTGCATGGATTGTAACCAAATTTGGCCACAAATATCCTTGAGGGAAGGGGAACAGAACTTGTATAAATTTTGGCTCTGACCCCCCCGGGGGCAGGAGGGGCAGGGCACAATAGAGAAATAAGAGGTAAATATTCAAATTCCTTCAGAAAAGAAACAATGAACCCGTATTCAGAACATGACTTCACATTACAAACCAGGTGAGCGATACAGGCCCTCTGGGCCTCTTGTATTAAGTAATTACACTGTAGTGTAGTTGTATAGATTCCTGAATTCATATAACAATACTGATATATTTGCAGACATGGCTGTTTGGGTACGAGTTAACCGACACCATTATGGTGATGTGTGAAAATTCCATCAACATCCTTGCTAGCAAGAAGAAAATAGAATTTCTTAAGCAAGTGGACTCTTCAAAAGAAAATGACAATGGTGTTCCATCCATTAATCTCCTTGTTAGAGATAAAGTGAGTATTATTATTTAATCTTCAATATTGGTGAATGGGTGCACAAGTGCAGCGATTTTTGTGATTTTTTTTTCAAAATTTTGATTTTAAGATTGAACACTGGGTTTATGTCTTCACTGGAAAAATAGCTTAAATAATTTGTCAGTCTAAGTCACTACTCTAAATGGATTTATTTGGACTGTATGATTTCTGTTTGATTGCAGGGCGACAAAGACAAGGCTAACTTCAAGAAACTTGTGTCTGCTATTAAAGAGAGTAAAAAGGTAATTATTACATAGATAATAGAAATGTTACCATAAGGTATCTTACAGATGCTCCACCGCTGACAGCGCATAAATGATATTCGTTATATGAACAATAATTGGTGTTTAATCGTGTATATATATGCCTAATTAACACAAAAAATAATATAAAATAATTTATTTTGTCTTAGGTACTTTTGCAATCAGTGCTTCATTCCATAAAGGATATAGTGCCAAGGAATTTTTTTTGGGGATGCAATTAATTATTTTTAGCTCACCTGGCCAAAAGGGCCAGTGAGCTTGTCATGGCGGGACGTCCGTCGTCCGTCTGTCCGTCAACATTTCCTTTAAATCACTACTTGTAATAGAGTTCTGCATGGAATGTAACCAAATTTGGCCAGAAACATCGTTGGGGGGAGGGGAACAGAGTTTGTATAAATTTTGGCTCTGACCCCCTAGGGGTAGGAGGGGTCGGGCCCATTAGGGGAAATATAGGTAAATCCTTTAAATCGCTACTTTTCACAGAGTTCTGCATGGAATGTAACCAAATTTGGCCAGAAGCATCCTTGGGGAAAGGGGAACAAAGTTTGTATAAATTTTGGCTCTGACCCCCCAGGGGCGGGAGGGGCGGGCCCCAATAGAGGAAAGAGAGGTAAATCCTTTAAATCGCTACTTGTCACAGAGTTCTACATGGAATGTAACCAAATTTGGCCAGAAGCATCCTTGGGGATAGGGAAACAGAGTTTGTTTAAATTTTGGCCCTTACCTCCTCACTGGACAGGAGAGGCAGGGCCCAATAGGGGAAATAGAGGTAAATCCTTTAAATCACTACATATAGTACTGCATGGAATGTGACCAAATTTAGTGAGAAACATCCTTGGGGGAAGGGGTACAGAGTTTATATAAATTTCGGCTCTGACCCCCTAGAGCAGAAAGAGTTAGGTTCGATCCCCGGCACGGACGTGAAAAGGTCAGGGGTCACCTGCCCGATCACGTGGGTTTTCTCCTGGCACTCCGGTTTCCTCCCACACTAAGACCCCTCACGCGCTTATATCCGGGCCATCGAGAGTGATTTACATAAGTTGTATAACTTGTTTCTCAATCGATGTAAAATAAATAAAGTTTATAAGAGTTGGGCCCAACAACGAATTTAGAGGTAAATCTTTAAATTCCTTCAGAAAAGAAACAATGATCCTTTATTCAGAACATTACTTGGCATTACAAACCAGGTGAGCAATACAGGCCCTCTGGGCCTCTCGTTCATATTTTTAACTTGAAGGAAAAATTAGAAACTCAAACTTTTCCTTGGTGGTAATGGTGTAAAGTAAGGGCTGTTCCAGCAAAACATATATGGCACCCAGGGAAGGCACTTTAAAAACTAGTATGTGCCATGGTGGGTTCAAAATAAAATTACTTCTGTGCCAGGGTGGCATTTCAATAAAATCACTTCTGTGGGTGGGTCTATCTGAAGCATTTGTAACCTTTTGAAATAAAATGCAAAATTTGTGTTTTATAATGTCGCTGTCAGTCATCCTGACTACAAAAATAACTGTTGAGACAAATATTAATTTCTAACAATATTTATTAGTGTTGTTCATCTTTAATAAAAAAAATATATTTTCTGGGTGTTTTATCATGACAATGAGTCTTGCATAACCCTAAGTTGTGGAACACTTCAGTATCTTTAGATTTTCCACTGGTTCTAGGAAGATTGTACCTTTATACATTCAATAATAGATGCAACACATTAAACAATAGTTCACTGCACCCTATACGATACAATTTTGTCCTAGGACTCTTTGGTGATGCTAAAAATCAATATATGTAAATCGAAAAAGATGTCAATCCAAATAAAAAATTAATTCGCTTCTTTGCCATAGTCTCAAACACAAAAAATTTAGATTTGTGGAGGGGTCAACAAAATTGAAAATCCCTTCTATCGGTGGGTCTCCCAATTTCAAAGTGCCTTCCCCCCCCTACCATATATGTTTTGCTGGAACAGCCCTAAGTAACTTTTGTAGCTGAAGAAAAATACAAAATCACATGCTCTTGTTTTTGATAGTGAAAAAAGACCATGTGGCGGTGGAGCATCTTTAAAGAAGTGCAAATTAAAATATTCATATCATTGATGTTTGTTTTTGTTTAACCTCAATTTCTTGTTATTGCTTAATTGTTTGTTTTCATTTAGCATGCTCATGGCTATTTCATGATTGGGAAGTTAGGGAACTTATCTTTTCCAGTAAGATATTATATTTTAATGTGATGTTTACAAGTTTTTGACCAAATTTATATCTTGCTCAACTAATTTTCAGGGCAAAACTGTTGGAGAGTTTTCAAAGGACAAATTTCCTGGAGATTTCATGAGCTCATGGCGAGCTGCCTTGAAAGGGGAAGGTTTTGAGAAAGTATGTTTGATAAAAATAATAATAATACTTTATTAAATAATGGGATCCTAAAGGCTAGTACTTGTATTTGAGTCTAATATTAGTATAGTATTTGAGTCTAATATTAGTTTTGAGAAAGTAAGTTTGATAAAAATAATAATACTTTATTAAATGGGATCCTAAAGGCTAGTACTTGTATTTGAGTCTAATATTAGTATAAAAATCATGTAAAACAACATATGAAATATAATTAAAGATTAGTTTTCTTGATTAGAAGTAATTGGCAGATATAATCAATTTCTAAGTCACATAAACAATATTTCAGCCATGAAGTATTAGAATTTGTAAAGGTGAAAATTTAGACTTAAAATCAGAGTATGAAAATTACTACAAATATCTCAGGATTGCAATGGAAATGTAGTACAATGATTTAATAGATACAACAAAGATATTTCAGGTATGATTCTCATATTCATAAGATAAGGAATGACTTAATGTTTCAGGTGGATGTCAGCTCAGTCATGGCTTACGTAATGGCCCCGAAAGAGGAATCTGAGGTGAAAGTCATTCAGCGGGCCTGTACAGTTACATGTGACATCTTTACAAAGTATCTCAGAGACCAGATCATGGAGATCATCGATGCAGAAAAGGTATATTTACAGAATTATATTAAACATGAATATAATCTCTGTAATGATAGGTTACAGTAATCCTGGGAATTTAAGATACCTAGCTAGTCAAAATCTTCTTGAAGCATAACATTGATAATTAAATTTTTAAAACAGCTATGTTAGCTTTTGTTTTAATCCTTGGTAACCATTTTAAAGAAAATCTAGTCTTCCTGAAGAAATGTTGATTTAGACATCAATCTCCATGGTCATAATTATAAGTATATGAGAGCAAAAGAGCAGTTTGATAACAGATTTATATCGTCTAACAGAAAGTAAAGCACTCCAAGCTTGCTGATGGCGTGGAGTCAGCCCTTCAAAACAAGAAGTATGTCACTGGAGTAGATACATCCCAACTAGACATGTGTTACCCTGCTATCATACAGAGTGCTGGCAAATATAGCCTCAAGTTCAGTACGACAAGGTGAGATATTGTTTAACCAGTCATACTGCTGGTATTACAAAAGTCTTTGTAAATTTTAGACAGCAGTTTCTGTAATACCATTACCGATTACTGATATGATCTGTAAGTGATACAAAAGTGACATTGCTGTTGCAATAACAGTGATAATAGTATCCTGCTGTAAGTATGATTTACCAAAATCATTATGTACCTGCTCTTCTGAGAAACTTGTTTAAAAAAATGTATGTAAAAAAAATGATAATATTCAAAATAATCTTAAGTGCAAGATGTTGAGTTTGTTTTTTGTTGTCTGTTTAGTGACGATAGCGTTCTCCACTTTGGGACCATTATCTGTGCGATGGGAGTGAGATACAAATCCTACTGCTCCAATATTGTCCGTACACTGTTTGTCGACCCTACAGAACCAATGCAGAAGAACTATGAGTTTCTCACACTGGTGGAAGAAGAAATTCTTGGAAAATTAAGGGATGGTAATACCACATGCTATATTCTTCAGGAATAGACAGAAAATGTATAAACACCTGCAATGTATCAATATCAATGTACCATAATATAATTATATCTCATTCCTAACCTTATATAACCTTTGCTGTGATAGTAAACCAGAATCCTGTCTCACCGTATAAAAACATGTTTTATAACGCCAATGATATGATCCTTGTGTATTGAAAAGAAAATGCATAAATACCTTACAGCCGTGCTACCCCAACTGAGAACGACGCATGTATATAAACCCATAGCGCTCTACTGCTGACTTGTATCGATGTATTGAATGAGTGAAGCTAGTTATTTATAGACTCGAGTACTGTCACCAATCCACAGGTAAATCGCAGGTGCTCTGGCTACACTAGCTGTACCAAACACAATCGTAATTGTTATAAAATCCATAAAAACTTATGTTACTTACACACCAGTGTACTTTGCACATGTATTTTTTCTTAGGGCTGAACCTGCTGAAACAAATCTACTAACGGTATATTTTGCGCATTCAAATTTTGGGGGAAACGATGTCCGGGGAACCACAAATTCAATGTTGTAAAGGTGGTAATTTCATTGCAAAACATTCACAATAAATTCTTGACAACTTGCACAAACAGGTGTTGTATTTAGAAGAAATAACATAATATAATTGCACTGTGTTTGTTTTCTTTTATTGGCCACCGTAACTGAAACGTGAAATATATCTTGCAGAACATATGTCAAAAATATTGGTAGTCCGCCGTACACATGTCAATGTCTAGAGATATTATACATGAATAGTTATCAGAACTATTTGAAAATATTATAATCTAGTTACTTAAAATTGCCACAATAAGTTATAAGTGTGTTTGAGATCATTAACAAACTTTAGAGAGCAATTAGATAGCAGATACGTTGGCTTGCAATAATCACATTGTGAGTAAACTCACTACCTGTACGGCACCAGATCCAAGCTGATGGCTAATTGTATATAACAGTACGGTTAAAATGCCACTAACCTTGTAGCTTGTCAGTTTTGCTGTAATAACATTACAAACCACTTATTGAAAATCTTAACTCTTTCACCCCTATGTAACTTTAGTAGACTTTACCATCCATTGATCTGGATGAGTCCATTATGGCCTACAGTGGTGAAAGGGTTAAATATAGGACAGTTTATAAGACTCGTCTTATAATTTGACTTTTTGCACACGGCCTGCAGCCAGGGCATGTTATGGCGGTTCCCTACGTAATGAACATCGCTAGATCTATAAGGAGTTTCATATGCAATTTTACTAGAAATATGCAAATTTGTTAAAATATCTAAAATAAAGAAATACCAATCAAGTGAATGTTGATGCAATTTGAAGAATATTTGTTTTGTTTTTAAGTAGATACAGACACATTGTTGATGATATATAGATCGATTAAGCTAACTAGCCATTCAGTTTCGTTAAGCTGGATGAGAGGCCCGAGCGTAGCATCCAGTACCAATTTACCTGTGGATTTGGCGACATTACTCGAGTCTATAAATAACACGGCTACAGTACACTCATTCAATACATCAATACAAGTCAGCGGTAGAGCGGTAGGGGGTTTATAAACATGCGTCGTTCTCAGTTGGGGTAGCACGGCTGTAAATCTATTGGTATTTAATACATATTGTTTCTCATTAAACCTCTTGCTCTAGGGAGTTGTGACATTCTGACATTAATTATGCTTCCCTAGTAATAAACAGACTTTAAATGGCTCCAATGTACGTACCAGCTTCTTTAACCATACTGTAACTCAGTTTTATTGCACCCTCATTTAACTGACTAGTGAGGTCGGAACAGAAAAATCTCACACGGCATCCAGTAGGATCAAAATCTCAAGGGTCAGTGACCCTTGGCTGTAAAATCCTAAGGGTCAAATCAAAATCCTGAGAGTCAAAATATTAAACTTGAGGGTCAGTAATTAATTGTGTTAAAATTCAGTTATTCAAATATTTCTACAAGCCAGATTTTATCACCAATAACAAATTAAACATTGATTATGTTTTGAAATATTAAATATTTCTATTGTGTTTCTATAGATTAGGTAAAAAAATGAAGAAAAATAAATTAATTAAGTAAAAATATAAATCAAATTTCATACTAATTTATTACATATTAAATTTATTTAAATTCTGGAAAAATTAAAGGACTTTATTTTGATCTGCAGATCATATATATATATTATTTAATTAATAACAGTTTTTTAATTATGATTTTTTAGCCCACCATCATCAGATGGTGGGCTATTCAAATCGCTTTTCGTCCGTGGTCCGTGGTCCGTCCTTCCGTCCGTTAACATTTCTTGTTACTGCTATTTCCCGGAAAGAGCTGAAGGGATCTTTCTCAAATTTCATATGTAGGTTCCCCTAGGGCCAAAGTTGTGCATATTACATTTTTGAACCGATCGGTTGACAAGATGGCCGCCAGGCTGCCATCTTGGATTTTGATAGTTAAAGTTTGTTACCGCTATTTCTCAGAAAGTACTGAAGGGATCTCTCTCAAATTTCACATGTAGGTTCCCCTAGGGCCCTTGTTGTGCATATTTCATGTTGGGACCGATCAATCAACAAGATGGCCGCCAGGCCGCCATCTTGGATTTTGGTAGTTAAAGTTTGTTACCACTATTTTTAGGTCATCTGACCCGAAGGGTCAGGATGACCTATAGTCGTCATGTTTCGTCCGTCGTCGTCCGCCGTCCACCGTGCGCCGTGCGTTAACTTTTCACATTTTGAACTTCTTCTCAAGTTCTACCGGTGCGATAAGGCTGAAACTTGCATGAAATGATCTTGACATGGTCCCGACAAAGTGTTGTTATTTTTCGGGTCGATCCGAAATCCAAGATGGCCGCCACAGCCGCCATCTTGAAAACACATTTTGAACTTCTTCTCAAGTTCTACCGGTGCGATTTGGCTGAAACTTGCATGAAATGATCCTGACATGGTCCCGACAAAGTGTTGTTATTTTTCGGGTCGATCCGAAATCCAAGATGGCCGCCACAGCCGCCATCTTGAAAACACATTTTGAACTTCTTCTCAAGTTCTACCGGTGCGATTTGGCTGAAACTTGCATGAAATGATCCTGACATGGTCCCGACAAAGTGTTGTTATTTTTCGGGTCGATCCGAAATCCAAGATGGCCGCCACAGCCGCCATCTTGAAAACACATTTTGAACTTCTTCTCAAGTTCTACCGGTGCGATTTGGCTGAAACTTGCATGAAATGATCCTGACATGGTCCCGACAAAGTGTTGTTATTTTTCGGGTCGATCCGAAATCCAAGATGGCCGCCACAGCCGCCATCTTGAAAACACATTTTGAACTTCTTCTCAAGTTCTACCGGTGCGATTTGGCTGAAACTTGCATGAAATGATCCTGACATGGTCCCGACAAAGTGTTGTTATTTTTCGGGTCGATCCGAAATCCAAGATGGCCGCCAAAGCCGCCATCTTGAAAACACATTTTGAACTTCTTCTCAAGTTCTACCAGTGCGATTTGGCTGAAACTTGCATGAAATGATCCTGACATGGTCCCGACAAAGTGTTGTTATTTTTCGGGTCGATCCGTAATCCAAGATGGCCGCCAAAGCCGCCATCTTGAAAACACATTTTGAACTTCTTCTGAAGTTCTACCAGTGCGATTTGGCTGAAACTTGCATGAAATGATCCTGACATGGTCCCGACAAAGTGTTGTTACATCTCTGGTTGATCCCAAATCGAAGATGGCTACCATGACACTATATCAAATTAATTTCCTACATGTTAAGGCCCTTTGGCCTCTTGTTTGAAATAAAATTTGTTGAAAGAAATTGAAAATGATCCTGACATGGTCCTGACAAATGACACCATATGAAATTAGATTTACTATTGCCAAGGTAGTCAGATGACCGTTAAGGCCCTTTGGGCCTCTTGTTCAGAAAGTACTGAAGGGATCTCTCTCAAATTTCACATGTAGGTTCCCCTAGGGCCTTATTTGTGCATATTGCATTTTGGGACCGATCTGTCAGCAAGATGGCCGTCATCTTGGATTTTGATAGTTGAAGTTTGTTACCGCTATTTCTCAGAAAGTTCTTTGGTGGGCGCCAAGATCCCTCTGGGATCTCTTGTTTTATGAAAAAGGCTGTTTTATTATTCATAGTTAATATTGCTATTTTTTTGTGTTTGAAATCAAAATGTTTTTAATTCTACAGTATTTCTAAAACGATCTTTTAAACAATCTACAATGGTTTTATCTATTTTGTGTTTCTTTTCCATGTCAATCCTCTTTTCATATTTGCTGTCAAAAACAAATTAGAAGCGGTAACAGGAACGATTTACGATTCTCATACTCTAATGCTGATGGTTTGTGGGTAATGTACATGCAGGGTTATTCAGGTTAACAACAAAATGGCTACTGCAGCATGCAGGCCTATTTTTAGCCCACCATCATCAGATGGTGGGCTATTCAAATCGCTTTTTGTCCTTGGTCCGTCGTCTGTCCGTCCGTTAACAATTCTTGTTATCGCTATTTCTCAGAAAGAACTGAAGGGATCTGTCTCAAATTTCATATGTAGGTTCCCCTAGGGCCCTAGTTGTGCATATTGCGTTTTGGTACCGATCGGTCAACAAGATGGCCGCCAGGCAGCCATCTTGGATTTTGATAGTTACAGTTTGTTATCGCTATATCTCACAAAGTACTCAAGGGATCTGTCTTAAATTTCATTTGTAGGTTCCCCTAGGGCCCTAGTTGTGCATATTGCATTTTGGGACCAATCGGTCAACAAGATGGCCGCCAGGCAGCCATCTAGGATTTTGAGAGTTAAAGTTTGTTATCGCTATTTCTCACAAAGTGCTGAAGGGATCTGTCTCAAATTTCATATGTAGGTTCCCCTAGGGCTGTAGTTGTGCATAATGTGTTTTTGGATCGATCGGTCAACAAAATGGCGGTCGGGCAGCCATCTTGGATTTTGATAGTTAAAGATTGTTATCGCTATTTCTCAGAAAGTATGGAATTAATCTTTCTCAAATTTCATATATAGGTTCCCCTAGGGCCCTAGTTGTGCATATTTCGATTTGGGACCGATAAGAAAGTACTGAAGCGATCTGTCTCAAATTTTATATGTAGTATGTTTGCAAAAGTTTTAAAAGCAGAGAAAAGATCCCTCTTTCCATAATCAGACATAGATCATTCATTCCCTCTGGGATCTCTTGTTATGATCTCAACTCTGTTGTATACCTTATTACAAGTTATGTAACATTAATTAATTGAAATGGGAATCTAATAGAACTTTGTTAAAAATGTGATTGCTGATAACGAAGTGCAGTTTTAGCGGACTGGAGGTAGGTAGGTACTCAGTAGAGGTGTGACTCCTTTACCTGTGTTCCAATTAGCAGATTACGATTGGACTACGTCACAGTTGAGTGAATCTTTTAATTGGCATGGAGTGTTCTACCAATTAGTGTCATTGACCATAGCTAATATGCACTTTATTGAGGGCTGGACATCACACAATGCACATACCTGGTAACTAAGCTTGATGGACAATGATGGTAAAAACGTGAAGCGTTGCTGTGTTAATGACCTGAGGTCTCGGGTTAATGGATGCCCTGATCTCAGCAATGACTTTCAAACATCTTATAAACATTCTGAATTTAGTAGCCAACTGTGTTCTATTTCAGGTGTTCGCCTTAGTGAAGTATATGAACACACTGTAAGCTATGTGAAAAAGGAGAGACCAGAGTTGATTGATAAGATGACAAAAAATATTGGGTTTGCTATGGGCATTGAGTTTAGGGAGGGATCCTTGCTCATCTCTGGGAAGTCTAACATCAAGGCCAAGAAAGGTAAGTTGATTTTCTCTGAGAGGAGTTCCTTCTCTGGCAAATCTACTGATAAAGCTGAGAAATATGAGATATTATTTTAAACTGAAGATCAATATGGAAATACAAAATTTTTGTCTTCATATTGATGTCAGAGATGATTGTGATGTCAGAGATGATAGTGATGTCAGAGACGATAGTGATGTCAGAGATCACTACTGCTGACCACAGTGATGTCAGAGATGACAGTGATGTCGGAGATGACAGTGATGTCAGAGATGACAGTGATGTCAGAGATGATGGTGATGTCAGAGATGTCAGAGATGACAGAGAGTGATGTCAGAGATGATAGTGATGTCAGAGATGATAGTGATGTCAGAGATGACAGAGATGTCAGAGATGATAGAGATGTCAGAGACGATAGTGATGTCGGAGATCACTACTGCTGACCACAGTGATGTCAGAGATGACAGTGATGTCGGAGATGACAGTGATGTCAGAGATGACAGTGATGTCAGAGATGATAGTGATGTCAGAGATGATAGTGATGTCAGAGATGATAGAGATGACAGAGATGTCAGAGATGATAGAGATGTCAGAGATGATAGTGATGTCAGAGATGTCAGTAATGTCAGAGATGATAGAGATGTCAGAGGTGACAGTGATGTCAGAGATGACAGTGATGTCAGAGATGGTAGTGATGTCAGAGATGATAGAGATGATAGTGATGTCAGAGATTAGAGATGTCAGAGATGATAGTGATGTCAGAGATTAGAGATGTCAGAGATGATAGTGATGTCAGAGATGATAGTAATGTTAGTGATGTCAGAGATGACAGTGATGTCAAAGATGATAGTGATGTCAGAGATGATAGAGATGATAGTGATATCAGAGATGTCAGAGATTAGAGATGTCAGAGATGATAGTGATGTCAGAGATGATAGTAATGTTAGTGATGTCAGAGATGACAGTGATGTCAAAGATGATAGTGATGTCAGAGATGATAGAGATGATAGTAATGTCAGAGATCAAGGAATCGATACTAGTAAAATGGAAAGGACCACCAAGTCTTTCTTGACTGGTGGTCCGTTGGGCCACCTAAAATATTCATGACATTATTGATGTAACCTCTTTCAATGGTTTTTCTAATTCACCATTCCATTTTTCACTCGTAATTTCTAACATTGACCAATGCCGTAAATCATAGTACCGGAACTCTCTAACGGATGGAGTGGTAGGAAGGGCTGCGCCCTTATTATGTATTTGTGTTTTTTTTATTACATGTTGGAAGGACCACCTGAAATTCAGAAGGACCACTAGAAAAAAACAGTTGGTGGTCCTGCTGACCACCTCATAAAATAAGTAACTATCTAACCCTGGAGATGGTAGAGATGACAGAGATGTCAGCGATGATAGTGATGTCAGAGATGACAGTGATGTCAGAGATGATAGAGATGTCAGAGATGATAGAGATGACAGTGATGTCAGAGATGATAGTGATGTCATGAGATGACGGAGATGTCAGAGATGATAGTGATGACAGAGATGTCAGAGATGATAGAGATGTCAGAGATGATAGTGATGTCAGAGATGATAGAGATGTCAGAGATGACAGTGATGTCAGAGATGACAGTGATGTCAGAGATTACAGTGATGTCAGAGATTACAGTGATGTCAGAGATGATAATGATGTCAGAGATGATTACAATGTCAGAGATTAGGGGTGACTTTTGCCAACAATTTTAACTATTGCAAATCTATTGCAATCGAGGGAAAAGCTATTGCGTTAGTTTAACTATTTCAGAATATTGGGAACATTGTCGGTGTTTGCGTTTGGATTGAAAAGCATGAAAAAGTGACATTTTATCGTGACTGTTAGTCTGTTACTGTATGAAACCTCTGTGAGTACATGATTTTAGTCAGAGTTACAGAAAAATATCTGACTATTGAAACAATCGATCGTACTATCGGTGTTTGTTACTGACTTTTTGAAATTACCATCGATTGATCGAGTTGAGAGGCATACAATCGCAATATATCTATAGTACGATGTATTGTATCAGAGATGATAGAGATGTGGAAAATGCTAATTGAGGTTTTCTGAAATATTTTAAGTAGCTATAATTTATATTTGGACATTGAAAATTCTCTATAACAAAGTTATGTCTGCCTGATTTTGACAGGGATGATATTTAATGCCATTGCTTGATTTTGACAGGGATGATAATTAATGTCATTTCTTGACTTTGACAGGAATGATATTTGATGTCATTTCTTGATTTTGACAAGGATGATATTTAATATCATTTCTTCATTTTGGCAGGGATGATATTGAATGTCATTTCTTCATTTTGACAGGGATGATATTTAATGTCATTTCTTCATTTTGGCAGAGATGATATTGTATGTCATTGCTTGATTTTGACAGGGATGATATTGTATGTCATTGCTTGATTTTGACAGGGATGATAATTAATGACATTTCTTCATTTTGACAGGGATGATATTTAATGTCATTTCTTCATTTTGGCAGAGATGATATTGTATGTCATTGCTTGATTTTGGCAGAGATGATATTGTATGTCATTGCTTGATTTTGACAGGGATGATATTGAATGTCATTTCTTCATTTTGACAGGGATGATATTTAATGTCATTTCTTCATTTTGGCAGAGATGATATTGTATGTCATTGCTTGATTTTGACAGGGATGATATTGTATGTCATTGCTTGATTTTGACAGGGATGATAATTAATGTCATTTCTTGACTTTGACAGGGATGATATTTAATGTCATTTCTTCATTTTGACAGGGATGATATTTAATGTCATTTCTTGACTTTGACAGGAATGATATTTAATGTCATTTCTTGACTTTGACAGGGATAATATTTAATGTCATTTCTTGATTTTGACAGGAATGATATTTAATGGTATTTCTTGATTTTGGCAGGGGTGATATTTAATGTCATTGCTTGATTTCGACAGCATTTTATGTCAACGCTTGATTTTGACAGGGATGGTATTCAATATCAATGTTGGTTTCTCTGATCTGAAGAACAAGGGGGCCAAGGATAAGGATAGTGAAGTATATGCTGTGTTCCTCGGCGACACCGTCATGGTTAATGAGGTATAGTATACTCATTTATCAACAAACTACAAAAAAACAACATAATTCTATAATGTTGTTTCACTCAATAATGAAAGATAGAACCTGCAATGAAGATGATGTAAAGTATGGTCTTAGAATGTATCAAAATAAAAGATTATAAATTCAAAAGCAATTTTCTTCTCTGCATAGGGGTCACCTTGTACATTACTGACAACAATGAAGAAGAAAATCAAACACGTTGGAATTTTCCTGAAAGATGAAGAGGAAGAAGAAGAGGAGGAGGAAGAGGAGCCAGAACAGGAAGTGTTGTTGGGACGAGGACAAAGGAATGCTTTGTTGGGGACACGGACCAGGGTAAGTTACCATAGTTTTGGGAGTATAAGCAGCCACTAATACTGAAAGTAGTCTGTTTGGCTCCTTGTTAAACTTAGAAATGACATTCAAAACACACAGTAGCTTTAAAATATGATATTATTTATCCTTCATATTTACCTAACTATAGTGTACTGCCTTTCCTATTACACCATTCTATTTTAGGGCTGTGGATTGTCTTACATGTGGCGATTCGATCCGATCCACGATTCAAAATTTAAGATTCACAGATCGGACCACGAATCACCAGTTAGATACAAGCAAAAGATTCAATTGTCACAGTCGAAACTGTTTTTATTGATAAATCAATAATGCTCTTATATATTGAATGTTTGATTGATAATAAAACCATTTTTAGCAATTTTACATTCCTTATCATTAAGCAATAGAACTACAGGTGAAATGCAGCAGGATTCAGTCAATGCAACTGTAAAAAAAATCAAATCATTTGAATTTTGAAATGACGTCATCTCAAAAATACTACTGCACATCAATTACGGCATGAATCAAAAGTCAAACCAACTGTGAACTGGTACACTGTACATAAATTATCATGGTAAGGCATAAATAACCATATCAAAACATTTTCACTGTTACTTTTATTTTGGTCAAATACAGAATAAACATTGAGATTAAGAAAAAAATGTTTAAATCTGTAAGAGTACCGTATTTTTGCGCGTATAGTGCGCAGGTACGTTTTTGAGTTTCATTTTGGGAAAAAAAATATTTACAAAAAAAATCTCAGTTTTTGTATCTTCGATCACAACATTTTGCATTGCCTCCAAACACTTTTGAAGAACAAAATCAAACGGTTCTTATTGTTTATCAGTGCTTAAAACAACCTTCTGTTCATTAAAATTAACTGGCGAGAGGAGTTTGACACGATGATTGACACTTTGTTTACACAACGGCAGGCCTACTTAGCTTGTGAATTGCCGGTGACACTATAATGAGGATATCAACAACGATGTTTTAACAATCAAATAATTAACCATACCTTGTGTAATTCCAAGTGGTATCAATCAAGTCTATTGTGTATCTGTTCGGCATTTATATTTAATCATTGTCCAAGATATTAGCTGGAAAGCCGACTGAGTAGGCCAATCAACCACAGGTGGCCGCCATATTTGATTACTGACTGCACGCTTCCGTATTCTCAATTATTTCAATTAGTATTGAAATCAGGATGATATCTTACAGAACCATTTCAAAAGATAGTAATAAGAGTAAATTTTACAGTCATACCATCATTTATAGTGCCGATTGGTCAGTGTTAATGTAGGAAGGTTTTAGTTTTGTATTTAATTTGCTGGCTCTGCATGTGGGATTACACTCACTTCCGTAAACATTTGCAAGTTCAAAAGTTTTCACATGCTGGAGAAACTTATTTATAAGGTAATCTGTCTAATGTGACGAATTAATTACACACTTATACATCGTTTCAAGCTCCAGGCTATATTCATTTAGCCATTTAGATTTGGAGATATCTTACTGAATATTCACGATCGTAACATGAATCCGGTCATGAACACACGGAATTAAAGATAAAAATTTCAAGAGATGTTTTCCTTTTATATTGAATATTGACCATTGACTTAAAGATCCAAGTATTTAATCATAATTATTTCACGACAACGTGTACAAAATGTTACTGCATAGCTCGGACCTGCCGGTCGGTGATCATAACCCAGGACCTGGCCATGCCTTGTACCTGCTTATAGTGCGCACCCCCAACTTTTCACTTGATAAATTATGAAAAAAAGTGCGCACTATACGCGCAAAAATACGGTAGTTACAATTTAATTTGGTTCTAGGCCTATAGTTTTTATTTTTAATCAAGTGATTTA
This sequence comes from Argopecten irradians irradians, assembly GCA_004382745.1. NCBI lineage: Eukaryota > Metazoa > Mollusca > Bivalvia > Pectinida > Pectinidae > Argopecten > Argopecten irradians. The sequence continues at coordinate 28,692 of SAYR01022429.1, read as the reverse complement.
TGATTTTGACTCATAATTAGCCTACCTTTCGTTTTTGACATGAGGTTCACATCCACATCCTCAGTAGCCTAATATAATATATTCGTATTTTTACATATTTCTGACCCGTAATGAAAACGAAATCAATTATCATCTTTTATATCTCTAGAATTCAATAATTATGTTTTATCATTATTATTTTATGAAGAATTCACAACACTGCATCGAAGGGTGGATACGAAAATAACATGTTGCTAGCTTTACTTCACGCAGCTCTTGTGTACTTCCTGTCTACTTCAAAGTGAAAACATCGATGATATTCAGATTTTAGTGTACATTCCTTCACATTTTTGAGCTATGACAGCATTAGAGAAGGTATCATTTTTTGCTTTTGAAAGATCGCGATCCACAAAATCAGGAGTAACGAATATTCGTATCCGATCTTTCTCAATAATTCGTGAATACTCGAGTACTCGGATACTCGTTACAGCCCTATTCTATTTTAAGTTGTGAAATTTTGTATTCTATCAATTTTAACTCTTTTTGTCCAGACTGAGATGACAACTGAAGAAAAACGAGCCAAACATCAGAAAGAGCTTTCTGAGAAACTGAACGATGAAGCCAAGGAGAGACTGAAGGGAATGAAAGGAGGAACTGAGGACAAAAAGTACTTGTTACTTAGTTAATATAAACACAGAATTATATATACCAGAAGAACTTAGTTAGGGATTGATAAGTTTCTTTGTACTCACTAAACCCCTGATTCAAATTTAATGTAATGTTCATAGTGAAATTATAGTTAAACTAAAGAAAAAAGAAACTATTTAGACTAGGATTTGATTAGTATTTATGTTTAAGTTACACCTGTTATATTCATTAACTGTAACAACTTTGTGTTTGAAGAGTACGGCGTTCCAACGTTTCATACAAGAATTCTTCCTACATGCCCCAGGAGTCCCAGTTACGAGAGCTGAAGCTGTTTGTTGGTATGTAACATACAGGTTCTGTGGTAATAACTTAACAATTGTTGGGGAATAATATTTTTACATTTCCTAATTTTCACACCAATCTAAAGGCTAGGCTGATGCTGAGGCTATATTTACATGGTAAAAATTTACTGTCGACGCAATAATAGTGTGAACGGTTTCGGTTGATCACTACATGAGCATTCTGTCACTATTGCCTGGCAAGCTGTCGGTACACTCTCGATACCTTGGTCCTAGTTTTGGTGATGTTATCTCGACGATGCCGGCAGGTGGCACTGTTACGTCACACACACGTGTTGCGGGAAACACGTTTGTCAGTAGCTGAGCTACTGTCAAAATGGACGATTTTGTTGAGCGTGTTAACCCGGTACTGTCGTTAAATACAATGAGAAGTTAGCCATTGTTGTGTCCACTTATCTATATTTACGACCTGACACCAGTACAACAACTTGATTTGATTGTTTTTGTCATATTAATTTGATTAATAAAGAGATCGAGGCAACACGTTAGAACCTAGCTACAGTAGAATAATTAGCATCTGGCGTTCGTAACACGAACTGTACAATACGTCCTTGCTTATGATAACTTTTAAAATATGTTATCATTATCTGATAAGAGTGTTATCATTGAATAGTTTAATATTTGAGATTTGATGTAATTCAAGTGTTCTTTTCCGTAATATAGACTACGGTACAGTTGTTACGGCATATTAGGCCTACTCCTTTTCCGGCAGTTCCAGTATCCAAGTTAACAGTAATATAACGCTATAGACAAGTCACAGAAGATTTAAGAAAGAGGTTTAAAACAGATACTAACATCAAGATCATTACTTGTATTACATATTATGTCTAAATCGGCAACACGTAAGCACTGACATTGACTGTACATTGTCATCTGAATATTGTTGGTTTGGTTAATTTTTATTACAGCCGGAGATCACCTTTAGAAATTTGTCTGCAGCACGATCTAGTTAATGTTACACATGTTTCATCTCGGAAGTATGGTATGGAAGCACAATGTGTTGCAAACTTTGACATTACAGTATATAGACCAACTCCTGTAGATTAAATGAGCATGGTTTTCACGGGAAAAAAACCCCATTCCTACCATTCCAAATATTTTTGGCATCGTTTTGAGATTAAATGATATTTTATTTGTTTAAAAAAACCACTGAAAGCCAACTTACAGAAATGGTAAAAGCAAAGTACCTTTAGCTTCTGTACGTGTAGTTCGGTTTCCTAAGTCATATGTTTAGTATTTTTATTTGGGTTACATTTTAGTCTTTGATTTCTTCATGATAATGTTTCAACGCTTGCCAAAAACTAATCCACACTGATGTCTGATTTGACTGCGGTAATTATTGTACATACCAGACGTAATCTTGCAATATGTAAACTACTTCAGTAGCATTGCTTGGAGTCTTTATTTATATATCATAGTATCAAGGGTAGGATCTCTTCAGTAGAGAAAAACCTACTTTTTTTATAATCCATGATTTTTTTAACAAATGGGCTCAATATATTAGTGACACATATCTAACTGTAAAGAGAAAAAATATCTTTCTAATGAGTGCTTGATGAACAAAATTGGCTTAGAATTAACCAAGATATGGCCTGATTAACATAAAAATATACCCAAAGTGGGCTAGGTAGACATTTCCACTGTCGTCTCGCCTCAAAAACAAAGTCAAAATCATAAAATTTACGCTTATGGTGGTACACAGTACCCATAACTGTGTTCATCCACAATCTGCTTTGGAGGTGTTATATCCCGTACTTTGTAGAAACTCCGTTTAAACATTGTGTAGCTCACTTACTTAACCACCTCTGCCATGTTCATTTTTAATTTGGATTTTACCGAACAGGGAAAAACTAGATTATTTACATGATGCAGTCACGATGTGTAAAATCGAGAAGAGTCCGAAGAAAACATGAACATAGCGGTTCCGGTTAAAATAAGTGAAAGTAAATAAAGACTGAATCTCTTCACATACGATTTATTAGCAGTGTTCCAGGTCATTTTTTCAAATGGATTTTTTTTGTACCCCGTACCTGGCAAATAGGGGGGTTCAATGCCATATTTAAGGGGTACACATGTGTATTCTTTGGTAGAAAATAAAAAAAAAAAAAACCTAACATATATTTCTCCTAAGGGAAAAAAAATACAATTAAAAACAGTAATAGTTATATATTTCTTTGTTTGATTTATTTTAAACAACATAACTGCCTCTTGAATTCGTCTTCAAGTTATTCAATCAGATTTAAAATATACATACTGTACATGTCTGCTGTGTTGTGTCAATTTCTTCACCTAAAAATCATGCTCTCAATATTAAAGCATAAAGTCCATCTTATATTGCAATTAATTTGTAAATGCATTTTGAAGAGCAATTTTCAAAATATTTTGTATAGATCCACAAATTTGTTAACCTCCCAATTTTTGAATGCGCCGATCCTAAAGGGCATATGTAAAATGTATCGCTGTCTTATACATGATTTCTGTAATGGTCAGCATCACAAACAATAGATCAGCCATACTTTCAGTATCGCAAAACACATTTTGACACATAGACGATTTCTTCAATCAAAATAAGAGATAATAGAAATAATTATCACCAAATGATGAAAAATATTTAAGCGTGCATGCACATACAGGTTGTCTTTTCATTTCATGGTGTTGTTCTAATTTCAGATAAGAAGTACGAGACTGTCATTCTTCCTATATTTGGTATTCCTACGCCTTTCCACATCTCCACTGTAAAGGTAGGGACTCTACTTGCAAGGTCACCATGCTCAGCTGTGTTAGAGCTGGTGTTTTTTGGGGGACATATTGTTTTTGCTCTGGTTCTTCTTATTATTATTTCTTCCACTTTCTTCCACATGAATGGTTTCCGACACTTGTTCAGTAACCACTAGGTTGATGATCATGGAACTTGGTAGACACACTCAATTGGGTGTGGGATGGTGCATAAAGGCTTTTTTTCTGGGACCAGAAGTCAAGGGTGGCCACCAGGGCCCACTTCCTGTTTTCAGGTTTCGGTCTCCGAGCTCAATGAAAATTGGTCTATAAGGGGTTTTAAGGGATAGAGAACAACATGCAAACATTTTTCCTTAAAGATATTGGTATTCCAAGATGGCTGCTGGCTCATTTCCTGTTCTTCAGATTTCGGTCTCCGATCTCAATGAAAATTTGTCTATTAGGGGTTTTAAGGGATGGCAAACAACATGCAAAGATTTTGGTATTCCAAGATGGCCGCTGGGTCAGCGTCATGTTATTATATTTCGGTGTCTGATTTCAATGAAAAGTGGTATATTGGGGTATTAAGGGATGCTTATCAATATGATAAAAATTTTTAAAGATTGTCACTAGGCCAACTTCCTGTTTTTAAATTTTCGTCTGCAATTCATTGAAAATTGGTAAATGGGGATGCCCAAATTACAGGCTACCAATTTTGAAATGACTCAATGAAATGAATCATCCTCATAGTGATTGGTCAAATTTTTGACAAACATTGATTCATAGCAGTCATAAAGGGTCGATCATCTTTAGAAAAAACGAATCTGGGTTTTTTTCTCACGTTTTAACCCATACCATGTTGGATTTGATGACTTTAGGACAAAAACAAGGTCTTGTCCCTAAAATATGCATTATATTGGTCATTTTCAAATGATTATGTATATGAAGATAATCTAATTTCGACACCAACAAATCACCAAAATGTACAATGAAGATGAACCCGTCAGCAAGACTTTAATAGCACTGCCATACAGTCATGATCAATGCCAAATCAGTTCCTCTAAAAATAGCCTTGTATAAGGTGTGTACATTTTAGGAGACCCTGAATTCCAATATTAAAGTACATCAAAATTTCTCCCAAGATGTTCATACACTGTAACTGCATTCTTGATTTGTTGTAGGTTGGGATGGGGAGGGGGTGTGGGGTGCCGTTTGGAGGACTTTGTAATGGTGTCCATATTACAATGAGTACTTGTTTTAAAAAGTGGTCCATTTATGAAATTAAACAATTATCTACCTTACCTCAGATTTTGTCTGTCCATGGTTGGATTTCTTATTTATATTATTTATGAAATTAAACCTAAAGGTTTTCTTCCTTTGTATCAAAATCCGATGACTAAAAAGTTAACTGCAATTGTCCTCCAATATGATATAAATATATATATGTATACACCTCATCGATTTGATGAGATTTGATGGACAAATATTTCAGTATTAAAGCGATTTTAAAGGACAAATATTCCTGTGTTATGTGTTAACTATTAATTTTGTACAGAACATCAGTCAGTCGGTGGAAGGTGACTATACTTACCTGCGTATCAACTTCTTCCACCCAGGATCTGCACTTGGCAGGAACGATGGAAATCTCTATCCACAACCAGATGCTACATTTGTAAAAGAAATGTAAGATTAGTTTGAGGATCCCCAGTATTTATTATTAGCTCACCTGGTCCGAAGGACCAAGGTGAGCTTATGCCATACCGTGGCGTCCGGCGTCCGTCGTCCGTCGTCCGTCGTCCGTCGTCCGTCGTCCGTCGTCCGTCCGTCCGTCCGTCCGTCAACAATCGACTTCTTCTCCATAACCGCTGGTCGGATTTCAACAAAATTTGGCTGGTAGCATCCTTATGGGCTACTAACTGAAAATTGTACAAATGATGGGGCTGACCCCCCAGGGGCCTGAGGGGCGGGGCCAAAAGGGGTCAATTTGGCTATTTCCATATAAACGACTTCTTCTCTGAAACCAAGCATGGGATAGCACCCATAATGCAATGGTAGCATCCTTATAGGGTGGGGATTCAAAATTGTACAAATGATGGGGCTGACCCCCCGGGGGCCTGAGGGGCGGGGTCAAAAGGGGTCAATTTGGCTATTTCCATATAAACGACTTCTTCTCTGAAACCAAGCATGGGATAGCACCCATAATGCAATGGTAGCATCTTTATAGGGTGGGGATTCAAAATTGTGCAAATGATGGGGCTGACCCCCCGGGGGCCTGAAGGGTGGGGTCAAAAGGGGTCAATTTGGCTATTTCCATATAAACGACTTCTTCTCTGAAACTAAGCACGGTATAGCACCCATAATACAATGGTAGTATCCTTATAGTGTGGGGATTCAAAATTGTGCAAATGATAGGGCTGACCCCCCGGGGGCCTGAGGGGCGGGGTCAAAAGTGGTCAATTTCCATATAAATGACTTTTTCTCTGCAACTTAACATGGGATTACGCTCATAATGCAATGGTTACATCCTTATAGGGTTTGGATTCAAAATTTTGCAAATGATGGGGCTGACCCCCCGGGGGCCTGAAGGGTGGGGTCAAAAGGGGTCAATTTAGCTATTTCCATATAAACGACTTCTTCTCTGCAACTAAGAATGGAAGAGCACTTATAATGCAATGGTAGCATCCTTATAGGGTTGGGATTTGAAATTGTACAAATGATAGGGCTGACCCCCGGGGCCTTAGACGGCAATAGATGCGAGGTCAAAAGGTCAATTAGGCTACTATTTTCATATAAATTACTTTGTCTCTGAACCTATGTATTGGATAGCATATTTGTATGGTATCAATAGCATCATTGTATGGTTGTGATTCAAAATTAAACTTTGGGAGTCAATTTTGCTTATTTTTCTAATTGTCTGAGTCTTGTGATAATTACTAACAAAAAACCAGGTGAGCGATACAGGCCCTCTGGGCCTCTTGTTGCAAGTATGGAAAGAGCATTAAGTGAAATGAAAATTTATTTTTATAGTTTTGTATACCATTGAGTACTTGAGCTATTCTCCTGCTCATATTTTTATAGTTTTGCATACCATTGAGTACTTGAGCTATTCTCCTGCTCAGTATGTATACTTAACAAATACCACAACAAATACAATAACCATGTAGCCATTTATTGACAGTATTGAGTGACCACAGTAAAATTTCCTATTTGTCTCTTATATTTACTCAAAATTCATTTCAATATGAAAGTATCCCAATATTGCCTGTATATTTCAGTACATACCGAAGTTCTAACACAAAAGAGCCTGGAGAGATTTCAGCACCCTCCTCCAATCTCAACACCGCCTTCCGTCTGATCAAGGAAGTACAGAAAAAATTCAAGACGAGAGAAGCTGAGGAGAGAGAGAAGGAGGTGAGATACCTACATATGTGACTGGTTTATCTCCCACAAATGTACTTTATTCTATAGATAGTTTAGAACTTAAAAGATTTCTCTAGTCACATTAGAAAATGATAGTGGTCCATTGTGTATTTATAAATGATACCCTTGAAATGTTTAAGATTTGTTGACCACAATTGTGAATTTCACTGTTCCATCTTCCTCTGTGGCTTAATGGAAGTAGGCTTTGATAATCATAGATTTATAGAATCTTACATAGGTCTGTCAAGTAGACAGGGATATATCTCAACTCGAGTGTAAGATTTTGGCTCGTCACAAGGCATACCAGTGCTGAGCAGCTAAAATTTGAAAGGAGGTCCATTTTACAGACCCATGTTTGAATATTTTTCTCTTATACTCATAAGAAGAAGTTTTTATCAAGCATTATCGCTCTATCACATGAACATTATTATATTTCAAAACTGATGATGTTATTGTAATGCTAAAAATATTGATGACTGTCACATAATTGTTTAGATGAATGTCACATAATCGTTTAGTGCATGTCATAATCTTATGGAATAAAAATGTCTATTTCAGGGAATAGTTAAACAAGACACCCTTGTCATCAACCCTAACAGAGGAAACCCAAAGCTGAAGGACCTGTACATCCGACCCAACATTGTGTCCAAGAGGATCTCAGGGACACTAGAGGCTCACACCAATGGTAGGTGTCTTAGATCAGTCACTTGTCACTTTATTATATCCAAGGATTACTGTAAAGCAACTGAATTTCACATTTATGTACCTAAATGATGTTTGATGGAAGATCTTATTTTGCATTTGAAACTCGTGTTTCCATTAATAATAATATTCAAACAGGATTATATGCTTAGCCAAATGCTCATCTACTTCAAGGTCTGTATGTTTGAAACATTTTTACGTTGACCAATTTTCTATATCGACTTGCCCACAAAATTTAAAATAACTTCAATTGACAGTACTTTAAGTTAGAATGTGTCTTAACTTTTACATTAGTGAAGAGACCAAGATTCCCTGATACAACAATTTTGCTTATTGTTAACAAGAATGACTTCACAGTTGAATGATTTGTTTTAACCTAGCATGTTTGATGAAAATGCTGCTTTATACTAATCACCAAACATATATCTTTAGGTTTCAGATTCACATCTGTTCGTGGCGACAAAGTCGACATTTTATATAACAACATAAAACATGCCTTCTTCCAGCCTTGTGATGGGGAGATGATCATATTACTCCATTTTCATCTCAAGGTAAGTATATCAGTAACCCTCCATCTGTAGTTAACATAATGTCTGTTCTTTAACAATTTACTAAGATGTTTGGCCCATCAGAAACCAAATTAAGGTAGTGTTTGATAGTGTTCCAAAACTTGAAATCTTTTAAATAACCACATTGGTTCTGACTGTATATATCAGAACTCAGGTGACTGTTACTGCCGTTCTATCATAAGATTGCACGATTGTGTTACAGTACTAGTGTATCGACTCACTGTAGTAGATTACATCGCTACATGTTACAGGTGAAGTGCCTATGTAACACGCATTGTGATTGGCTGAGTTGATCTAAAAATAGAAGAGAAAAACGTGTGTGCACAGTAAAGCTGGTTTTTTTAGCCTGCCATGCTTGGTCTCATTTTCTTCCGATATTCGACGAATTTAACAACTTCTTCACTGACCTTTGTTGGTGTCATGATAGACCGAACACGTGGAAGCAGAGAACCATGTTGTTCCTCGCACAACTTTGCGATGTTTCCGACAGGTGGATTTACAAACGTCGGCCGCTTTAGATATATTTCCATAGGACACCCCATGCCATCATTGTACATTTTCACTACCCTTTCGCGTACTTTTAGATCGGTTCGTGGCTTTGACATGTCGACATATGATCGGTTGAGGACTGCTTCTAATTTTGGCTGTGATCGGTTGAACCGCTTCTAATTTTGGCGCAATTTTAGCGAGAGATTAAAATAGTAACGTAACGTTACACATGTGCAAACACACATGTATCTTACCGGTAACTTATAATATGCACGCGTTGGCAGCTTGGCGATCGACGATTTTTAGTACTTCCACACTTTTTTATTCAGTATAAAGTTCAAATTCAGAGTTAAATTGACATTTTAAATATACCTTACCATAATTATGAAACTGAACAGTTGTTTTAGCAGATACTTTCTTCTTGACCTTCATATTTATTCATTAACGGTACCAGTATTATCATGTTTAAATCAATATTATGTATTCTTCTACAGCTAGTATAACCTGATTGTGTGTTATCTCTTTCCATGTTTGATTTTTTTTTCAATCATCTTATTTATATATTTACAACAGCTATTTCAGGAAACTCTGTCAGTCAAGTTCGTCACATGTGCTAGGTGTACTACGGAAAAAACCACCCAACAGTCATGTATATTACAGCGCGAATTCTATATATCAGCGTTATTTATTTTTACAGCGTAATACTTCTATTTTACAAATATTAATTTTTCAGATGTTTATCTATGAACATTTGTAATTGTTTCGACGTACTTACAACGTCCCGATTGCACAAATAGGTTGCATTGTGTAACGTTTATTTATATACACACTTCAGCCAATCACAATGCGTGTTACATAGACACTTCACCTGTACCATGTAGCGATGTAATCTACTACAGTGAGTCGATACACTAGTACTGTAACACAATCGTGCAATCTTATGATAGAACGGCAGTAAGACCCATGAACCTCTTGTATAAATTTAGCCACTGTTTCCACTACAGACTGAACACTGGGTTACAGGTTACATTTTGACATGTATTTTTCTGTAGCATGCCATCTTGTTTGGAAAGAAGAAACACGTGGATGTCCAGTTCTACACAGAAGTTGGTGAGATCACAACAGATCTTGGTAAACATCAGCACATGCATGACCGAGATGATCTTCATGCAGAACAGGTATTCTTCAGACAGATCTAGACTTGACAGAATATATAACTTAAACTATATGTAACTTACCTTTTACTTTCTTTACTTGACTTGCACTGTTATATTAATTTATATTGAATTACAATGGATCTGTTCACTCAGTTTATTATACAATGTTAATATTGTATACCTGGAACATTGAATGGAATAGAAATAATCCATTTCGTTTGACAAATCAATGTACATTATTTTGTTGCCAAAAATTACTTAAAGATACAAAATTTTATCAAACTAGTATGAAACTTTATTTTATTCTAAGAAACTAAGATTTCTTTTTTCCTAGAAAAAATCAACATGAGGTTTTGTTGAAAACATTCAGATAAGTACAATTGATATGTGATTTATTAAAAAAGATGTAATTTGAATTCTTTTATTTATTTAGGCTGAGCGTGAGTTGAGACAGAAGTTGAAATCAGCATTCAAGAGTTTCTGTGAAAAGGTAGAAGCCATTACAAAACAGGACATAGAATTTGACTCTCCGTTCCGTGAGCTTGGTTTCCATGGCGCCCCGTACAGGAGCACAGTTCTGCTACAGCCCACCAGTGGCTGTGTTGTTAACTTTGTGGAGTGGGTAAGTGGTTTATGAAATTCACTCCTGACATTCATAATCAACTATTTTTGTCTTTGACTCAGCCAGGGCTCTACAATATCATTTTTTCACACTTGTCCATTCAGGCAAGTAATTTTAATCCACTTGTCCGACAGCCAAATCCACTTGTCCAAACTTTAACTACGAACTTGCAGAGCAAATAATGTTGGCATAAAGTCATATTACTATTGAAGTAAATTGTGTCAGTTACCTTTATTATTATGTTTTGTTCATTGATTATTGAACTTCACTTAAAGATACTCCACCGCTGACAAATAGTATTTTTTCACTATCAAAAACAGAAGCAGACGATTGAGTATTTTTCTTCAGTTACAAAAGTTATTTACTTTGCACCATTACCACCATTGAAAAGTTTGAGCATCTAATTTTACTTCAAGTTAAAAATATGAAAAATAATTAATTGCATCCCGAAAAAATTCCGTGGCACTATATCCTGTATGGAATGAAGTACTGATTCGGCATGCACCAAAAGCAAAATAAATTATTTTATATTACTTTGTGTTAATTAGACATACAGTACTTAATGCGTCTAACATTCCCTCGAAACGAGCGTGAAACGCAAAACACAAACGAAATGTTAAACGAAAACGAACGAAAACACAAACGAAAAACGATTAGCGTAAAACGAAAAACGCGTTTCGTCAAGCGCTAAACGCAAAACGGAAAACGCAAACGAAAAATGTAAACGAAGTGAAAGCGTGACCGGAACACCAGAATGCAATCATAAATGTCGATCGGGACTACGGTAGCTTAGTGATCCGGATTCTGAAAGCGATGTCTATTTTACGTTCGCAATTTTGATTTAGTACAATTTATCTTTATGAAAAATATATTGTGTCTTAGAAAAAATGCAATTGTTATAAATATATTACCAAAAAGTATGTGATTACGTATATATATCCAAGCATTAATACATTTTTTTAATTTATATAGCGAGATTTTGAAAATAATTATAAAACATGCATGTGTACAAATAGTCTTCAATCAATGCTAGTATTTATAAGTCTGCTCTGAATTCGTCAAACATATTGTTTTATAGAAATTATCAGTTTCAGAAAAGAAAACACTTCAGAAGAATTTCTTATTTTAGTGTAGGTATTGTGTACATGTACGTTTGACTACTGCAAGTATAAACCCTACGTCTAGGGGTTAGGTAGTTATGTATTACATTTATATATATGACTCCAGAGGAGGTCCCCGTACCTGTTATATAGAATATATATTTGCTTTATAATCCACGGACAACACAACACCCTACCCCTCCCCATCCCCACTCCCCCTCTCGATTTACCTGCTGTCTTTTATACCATTTGTTATTTGACAGCAGCATATTTTGATTTTGTGTCAACTTGTATCACACCTGGTCAAGTGCAGTCACCCATGAACAATGGCTCACTGATACCTCAGACGTGCACGGCCCCTCACATGTTTGTGTAGGCTACGATATATAATACGGAACCCTGTACATGTACCAAAGCATACAACAAAAACAACAATATTGTGTTATTCTAGTCATTACAGAAAACCAGCTCTATGGTGGTTTTAATTTAGTCCTCATGTGTTTTGTTACCTCAGCATATCAATAAAATACATAATCAATTATATCAATGACGAATACGTGTAAATACAGAGATACAGTTGAATGTATCAACTGTCAGTTCGTGTTGGACGATTATATATATATATATATATATATATATATATATATGTCAATCATGATTTGATATCTATTGACTTCGTACGTTCTTTATTTTTCATAAAATATGTAAATATGTACAATATGTAAAAAAAAAAAAAAAAAAGCATTCGTTTTAAATACTGTATTAAGCGATGGTTGAGATATTATTAATTGTGTTATTTTATTATTAGAATAGTGTGTATCACTAGAAAATAACGTGATTCAATGCTAACAGTGAGGAGTCGGATATAATTTTTATGGAGGCGTGTGTAATACACGCCTGCCATTATGGGATCACTTTTGGTTTTCAATTATCACCGGAACACTATACCTTGGTAATCCCATCGACAGTTTCCGGAACTACGGGAGATAACTTTACACTGTGTATTGCAGCGTACGTTGTGTATTGTACAGCAGTCTATACTAACTGTCAGATGTTCTTCGTTTATCACATGTTTCAGTCACATTCATGTTTCAGTCACATTATAATTTCCCACATAATATTTACTTCAGACTTGTTTTCAATGTTACAATAAGGTATTAATTATCGGTACTTTTACTAGGCCTAGTAAGTACGCTGCAACTGTTACCCTTAACTGACCTATGGCAGACTAACTTACAAACCGCGAATCTAAAAGTAATTGCATATAATCTTGTTTAAAAGTAAAAATAATCCAACTGACAACAAATGCCTTTTCAATTACAGGTATTTAATCGAATATTGCTATGCCTGTCCACCAATATTTTATAAAAACTGTTACAAACCCTACCGACGCACTACAATGTTACTATATAAAACTCTGAATAAATTAACCGAGAAAATCACACATGTGTTCACTGCTTCACACATGTTACCGGGGACGCCATCATGACTTCTGTTGTTGATATTACGGCATATATTTGTAATTATAAGTACAATGTCATGATATTTAAATATTACAGACCTAAAAGCATATAATCTGACAATTATTTAGACGATGTTCTGACGTTCATCAAGAACGGCGAGGTCCCGTACTATCGCCATTACCTGACACCGTGTTGGTCCTGGAATGGCTGGCGAGTTTACAGCCGTGAGTGTTGATAATTTTGTTAAAAACTTGTCAAAACTTCAATAAACCTTTAATATACTTCATTTACAGTTGATAGATTATTTTCGTGCATTTTTCAACGGCAAATAATGTACTAACATCCTACAACAAACACACTACTCGGAACGATAGAAAGTGAAAGAAGCGGTGAACCGGCACGGACAAAGCAGAAATAACAGTGTTTTACAGAGCAAATATATTGATGGAGCCATGAATCCCATGATACAGATATTAATTAGTTTGTTTGCGATATTTGAAGTAATTTGTGCATATTTTTTAAGTTATAAAAAATCGGCAATATTTTGAGAATTTCCGACAGAGAGAATCGCCCATTTTTTGACATATAAACATTTTTATTAATTTTTGAAGTCCTCCTGTCGAATAATGTTTGGAAATGATAGCTCACTGTGTATTTTTATTCATTCTGAAGCAACATTATTCACAAAACATTTCTCAAAAATAAACATGAAAGACCCAATTTTAAAAAAGTATAATCAATCCAGACTGAAAACTTCACAAAGTGCCATTGAGATGGTGCATACACATGTACATGTATAAGGGAGGCAAATGCTGTCAAAAAATCAAGAATAAAAGAAAATTAAAAATTGTAATAAAAATATATCAAAATTCTCAGTTTTTTTGGTTTATGATTAGTGTAACGGAGCCGTCGGTTACTTCTGTACAATAGGCTATACGTCAGCCCAAACCCCTGTGCCGGAAATATGTAATCGCTGTCACTCGCCACACATGCGCACTCTCACAACAATGACCGCTTCCATCACAGAACAGACTTCACACCAAGACTGGACATAAACTTAGGTAATTACCACTCGCACACACACACAATTACTCCATCTAGTGCACACACATCGATACATACGATATCCATACAAACGTACATTCTCTCCAAGCGGCACAACACAATCACAAACCGATACAAATCTCACACAAACACCGCTGTCAAACGTAACACATGTCTCGCTGTCACAATAACACTCGAGCTCTACCTTACTGCCATTGTCGACGACTCAAACCATTTACGATAATAAAATTATACAACTACAGTAAATACCGACTTATTATTTATCCGATCACCATGGGATATAACAACAATAATTTAACATACTTATTAAAAATATTAACGAACTTCGTTACATTAGGTAAACCACTTATCACGGCATATATCTCAGGCAAATACTGCTACAAGGTTAAGACATAATGTTGAGGAAAATTGTTTTACAGCCGTGCTACCCCAACTGAGAACGATGCGTGCATATAAACCTACCGCTTTACCGCTGACTTGAATGAGTGTACTCACAGGTTTACGAAGCGCAAAAAAAAAAAAAAAAAAAAATACTAAAAAAACATATTTTTAGTTGGGTTTTTTGGCGCGTCGTAAACATGTGGTCTACTGTAGCCGTGTTATTTATAGACTCCAGTACTGTCACCAAATCCACAGGTAAATTGGTACTGGATGCTACGCTCCGGCCTACCATCCAGCTTAACGAAACTGAATGGCTAGTTTAGCTTAACCGATTTATATATCATCAACAATGCGTTTGTATCTACTTAAAAAGCAAATATTCTTCAAATTGCATCAATATTCACTTGACTTGTATGTCTTTACTTTAGATATTTAAACAAATCTCCATATTTCTAATAAAATTGTATACTCATTACGTAGGGAACTGCCATGTGTCCCGGCTGCAGGCCGTGTGCAAAAAGTCAAAACACACGTGGGATTTATAAGATGAGTCCTAAACTGTCCTATATTTAGGATTTTCAAAAGTGGTTTGTAATATTATTAAGGCGAAACTAACAAGCTACAAGGTTAGTGACATTTTAACCGTACGTCAAACTCCTGTGCACAAATTAAGTGATTATTGCAAGCCAACGTATTTGCTTTCCTATTGCTCTTTAATGTTTGTGAATGATCTCAAACACACTAATAACTTATTGTGGCAATTTTAATAAGTAACTAGATTATAATATTTTCAAATAGTTCTGATAACTATTCATGCGTAATATCTCCAGACATTGACATGTGTACGTTTCCTGAAAACGTCCGCCATGTTTATCAACTAATAATAACACCTAACGTTACGGTATAATATGACAGAGGACATGCCTTATATAATATAAGCCTACCAACAAATAAGAAAAGATTTATTGACAAAACAAACGTATTTTATCCCAAATTAGCTCTGAATTCCGTTCCTGTGTTGTCTTCCGTAACATCGTTTAAATCAAGTCTGCTAACCCGCTGTTTTGACGTGACCTTCACACGTACGACTAATCAACCAAATCTGGCCGCCACGGAGCGACATGACCAAATTTTCGTCAATGAACTTTTTTATTTCCGTGATCAAAAAAATAAAATAAATCAACAACTCTTATATTCAATTAGAATACGAACAAAAACAATCTTTTTATATGATAAACACATGCAATAGTAAAATTTAAATGTTCAAGATTACTGCTCCTTCCGCTCCCGAGCGTCCTGGCGGCGATTAGGCCTCCGTGACGTAACAACATGGAGTCGATCGCTAGTGAAAATTGGCGAACAGCGTGTTGCAAGCTTTCTCATGACATCCACTTTTTCATTGATTAATGACTTTAACTTCCACAGAGACGTAATTTAACAAGTATTTCTCACATCATTTATGTTTTGTTGAGTTCAAAACATGTACATAAAGAGATGAAACTCCAGTCGGAATGACTTACTCAGAAATCCATGATCTGTCAACGTGTTTAGTCAGCTTACAATGCACTGGCTATGCATGTTACGATTAACGATTAATAAAATCTTTAATCGATTATCAGCAATTCGCTTCATTAAAGATGCTCCACCGCCGACAGACCAAAAATGATATTCATCATTTGAACAATAATTAGTGTTTAATCGTGTATATAATAGTCTAATTAACACAAAAAATAATATAAAATAATTTATTTTGCCTTTGGTACATGCGCATTCAGTAGTTCATTTCATATAGGATATAGTGGTACGGATTTTTTTCGGGATGCAATTAATTATTTTTCATATTTTTAACTTGAAGTAAAATTAGGAGCTCAAACTTTTCAATGGTGGTAATGGTGTAAAGTAAGTAACTTTTGTAACTGAAGAAAAATACTAAATCGTCTGCTCCTGTTTTTAATAGTGAAAAAATACCATTTGTCAGCGGTGGAGCATCTTTAATCTAATCGCCTCCGATTATTCGACTAATCGTTTCAGTCCTAATCTACATGCAATCTGGTATCCAAAAGTTATCTTGAGTGATTAATCACTAATTTTGTGTAGACTATGATAGCACTAAATGTACAGACAAGTAGTGCTAAATTTGTCAAGAAGAGTTATATTGTGATTTAAATGCTTACAGCCTCCATTTGTGATATCCCTGGAGGAAGTAGAATGTATCCACTTTGAGAGAGTCCAGTTTCACCTCAAGAACTTTGACATGGTGTTCGTGTTTAAGGATTACAGTCGCAAAGTTGCTATGATCAACTCCATACCAATGAACGTGCTGGACAATGTCAAAGAATGGCTCAAGTAAGTTTTACACCGTAATCACTACCGTATTTCACCGCAAATAAGACCCCCCCCCTCCCAGAGAAGAAATAAAGGTCAAAAGTGGTGGGGGGTCTTATTTGCGGACAACGCGCCTGATAACATCGATCTATGAGGTCGCCATCTTGGATTTTTAGCTCACCTGGCCCGAAGGGCCGGTGAGGTTATGTCATGGCGCGGCGTCCGTCGTCCGTCCGTCCGTCAACATTTCCTTTAAATCGCTACTAGTCATAGAGTTCTGCATGGATTTTAACCAAATTTGGCCACAAACATCCTTGGGGGAAGGTTGGGGGAAGGGGATCAGAACTTGTATAAATTTTGGCTCTGACCCCCCGGGGGCAGGAGGGGCGCGGCCCAATAGGGAAAGTAAAGGTAAATTCTATAAAACGCTACTTGTCCTAGAGTTCTGCATAGATTGTAACCAAATTTGGCCACAAACATCCTCAGGGGAAGGGGAACAGAACTTATATAAATTTTGGCTCTGACCCCCCGGGGGCAGGAGGGGCGGGGCCCAATAGGGGAAATAGAGGTAAATCCTATAAAACGCTACTTTTCCTTGAGTTCTGCATGGATTGTAACCAAATTTGGCCACAAACATCCTTGGGGGAAGGGGAACAGAACTTGTATAAATTTTGGCTCTGACCCCCCCGGGGGCAGGAGGGGCGGGGCCCAATAGGGGAAATAGAGGTAAATCCTATAAAACGCTACTTGTCCTAGAGTTCTGAATGGATTGTAACCAAATTTGGCCACAAACATCCTTGGGGGAAGGGGGAAAGAACTTGTATAAATTTTGGCTCTGATCCCCCTGGGGGGTCGGGGCCCAATAGGGGAAATAGAGGTAAATCCTATAAAACGCTACTTTTCCTAGAGTTCTGCATGGATTGTAACCAAATTTGGCCACAAACATCCTTGGGGGAAGGGGAACAGAACTTGTATAAATTTTGGCTCTGACCCTTGGGGCAGGAGGGGCGGGGCCCAATAGGGAAATAAGAGTTAAATATTCAAATTCCTTCAGAAAAGAAACAATGAACCTGTATTCAGAACATGACTTGACATTACAAACCAGGTGAGCGATACAGGCCCTCTAGGCCTCTTGTTTAATGTCCAGTGTCATTGTTGTAACAGTCGTATGACAGATGAGTGATAGCATGATGTTCAATTATTTATAATAATAATGAAGACGTATGAATAAAATTAAATCAAATGTTAATTTTATGACAAATTAAAATCTAAACAATACTATGGCAGTTGTAACGTAAGTCTGAAAGGGAAACGCACATTTTTGCAAGAGTAACGTGGACATTCACCAATGAATCAAAACGAAGAAACAGCATCATAAGTAATGTCATTTTAATCCAGAAGTTTTAAGAATCATATAGTTATTTTAAAATATTCAAATTCGGTTATTGTTTACGATAACAACTACATCTCCGTCTTAGTAAACACATGACTCAATCGCCGTGAATCGGAAGGACGATCGCCATTCAGACTCAGGCCTATTTAAAATTCACTGCAAACGTTTACATATCAAATTCGTTCATAAACAGAAGAATTTACGTACATTTGTCTCAGCCAAATGAGCAAACGATCGTGATGTAACTTCAACGTGCCGACATGCACTGATGCAGTTGTTTGTAACATCGTACACACATGTGTAGGAAAATGGCGCCAGGTTGAAGCCATACTTTTACTTTTTCACACCGGGTCATGTTTGGGAATTTGATCAGTATTGCTATTGCTACGACGATAGTTTGATAATATTTCAGGATATTAATCCAAGTATTAAATGCATTAAAACATCGTAGCAAGTATTTTTGTATCCAGAGTAAAATACTAAAACTTTGCGGCTAATCATATTATACTGACTGCGTAAACAAAACATGGCGGCTGAAAAGTAAAGCGAAGTAAAGAAACGTTCTGCATCATTGATGAATATCTTTGCCAATTCATGTAAAAAGTGACAGGCCATACCGATATGAAGTGTTCATGGAAACATATATTGGCGCATTTTGTTGAAAATAACCTCCAATTAAATATGAGCACTGTCCACAATTCGTAGTTATTGATAATTAAATTAAATGACAAAAATAACAAGCACACAAACAGTTGTTTTCTACGTGATTTTTCTATGCCGATAAAACAAACAAAAAGAAGTTCCAATACAAAGTCATTTTGGTGATATTTTTAAATTACTCCATTTCTCAAATCCATCATCCAGTAAACTGAAAAATAGGTGGGGGGGTCTTATTTGCGATGAAATACAGTACAGTCGAGACTGTCTTATGTGACTTTCCAAGGGACCATTACAATAAGACAGGGAGTCACTTAAGCAAGTCCAAGTTCATCCGCAACATCACTGTACAAAAATCTGTCTTTAATTGCCTGTAAATTTATTCTTCATTATATATATATCAATTACCTGAAATATATAAAAAATAATTTAAAAAAAAATTGAAAAAAAATTTTTTTTATTTTTTTTTTAATTAAAAATCATTTAAATCATTTAGTAATAAATTAAAGCAGACATACATTGATGTTTGGTTTAAAACTTTGTTCAAGAAAAAAAATCTATCTGGAGGGGTGTTATTTTGGGTTTTGCAACAAACAAAAAATATTTGAGTGTCATGGTTTTTCAGGTTGAAGGGGAAAAAAACCCACTAAAATCACACTTGTCTGAAAATAACCATTGCAAAACAATTGCAGATGTTGTGTAAATTTTAAAAAAACCCATTACTACTCTACAATATAGGTAAAATTTAAAACTGGGCTTTATTTTGCTGAATTTTACAAACCTACTGTACACTGCTACCAAATGGCGGCCATTACAGAAGCCCAAGTCATGTACATGTGCATTTGTTTTTACAAGACTTTTTGGTGTTATGAGAAACGTTTGAAGAAAATATAGGGTTTCTGACTTTGGGATGGCAGTTATAATGACTGTTTAGTCATATCAAAAAACAAAATTATGTTTGGTCGTAAATGCCATGTACTAAACAAGAAGAGAGTCGCCAAGCCATAGGATCTATGGTAGGCAAAATAAAACATGCCGATTTATTTAATGTGTTCCGTTATTAATGGTCAATGTTTACCATTGTTTAGTATGGAGAAATATCTGAATGATATCTAGCCTCTTTTATAGTTTTAGGACAAATTTTGTGGGGAAAAAACGATCTTTCATGATCCGTCAAAATGGGTTACACAGTTATGTACTCTTATTGTAGTCAACAGTCAATGTTTAGTTTGATGTTCACACCTATTTATCGATCATAATTAAGGCCTCAGGGGAATGAAAAGTCGCTCAAGACAGAATTTTTATAATGTTTGGGTTGTAAAAACATGATTGCTTGTCACATAAGACAGGGAGTCGCTGAAAACAGACCCATTATATAGCAAAATACGTTTGGGGTTCTCAAGTAAGGTCACATAAGACAGGGAGTTGCTACATACAGGGGGTCGCTCAGACAGTCTTGACTGTACTGTAAAACCACTTTTTTTCACCATATGCAAATTTGTGTGTTATTTTGCGAAAGAAAAATGGCATACTCAAGGGATAGTACAATTTGTGAAAAAAGCTCAACCATATGATAGAAAAATGTTAATAGTTTGAAAAACTTTACAATAAAAGATCGTTACGTATACCTTTCATATTTATAAATTCTCTCTAAAATCAAAATCCTTTCTATTACAGTAAAAAATGCTTGAACATATTAAATGAACGTCTGTAAATTAAAGTGTTTGATGATGTGCTTGTTTGATTCACAGTTCCTGTGATGTGAGGTACACTGAAGGAATTCAGAGTTTGAATTGGTCCAAAATAATGAAAACAATAACTGATGATCCCGAAGGATTCTTTGACAGTGGTGGCTGGACCTTCTTGGATCCCGAGAGTGACGTATGTATTTGACATTTGATTACTTATAGTCAAAACTCCTAGGATATGTATCAGCCTGTAAAACTTGATGTCCAAAGTTTAGAGAAAAACTCTCCTTACTGTAGCTGTTAGCAGCCTCTCTTAATAGACTATAATTCATTAATGTGGAGTCAGTCTCCTTTTAAACGGCCAACTGTATTATTCCATAAAACAGAGAGGCACATTATTTAATGGTCCTAATGTTTCTAACAATGTTCACTGCCATCGTAGGCAGAGGTTGAGGATGACGATGATGACGAAGAAGATGAAGCATATGCCCCGACAGATGAGAGTAATTCTGGAGAGGATAGCAGCGAGGACTATTCAGAAGAGGAAAGTGACTGGGAAGGCGAGGAGGAGGAGGATGATTCAGGTTTGTCAGGCATCATAATTCATGTTCTATTGATCTGATCAGCTTTGTACAATACTTTAATATAGCTCTTAATTGTTTATGAAAATCAATTTTCAAATGATGTTTTAATTATTGAATTAAAATTATTATCCTAACATCACCCAACTGTTCAGGTTGAACGCTGTATGTTTCTTTAACTTCTTAAAGGAGTCGGGATCATAGGATAAGCTGACTGAATCCGAAGGTCAAGGTCAAATCCAATATACATATTGATGGTATTTAAATGACCAAGCATTTTGCTGTATGTGTTAACGATTAAAATATCTATTATTTGCAGAAGAGGAGCTTGGATCCAGTGAAGAGAGTGGTAAAGATTGGGACGAATTGGAGGAAGAGGCACGTAGAGGTATGTAGATCTGTAGACACCGCTCACCTGTTACAATACATTGAATCCATCAGTTGTACGTCCCTAGTTTAGTTTTGTTTTTTATGTATTCATTTAAAAGGCTTGGGATTGCCTTTTTAGGGATTGATTCTTGCAGATAGGTAAGATCCTCTTTCCATTGTCAGACGTAGATCATTCTTTGATTGGCGCCAAGATACAAGGTACAGTATTCTGTATTCGTATATCATGATATATTTGTGAAGATGAAATTAATTTTAGTTTTACATTTTGTAGCCGATGCTGAGGGAGACATGATGGTTGAGGAACCGCGAAGTCACAAGTCCCACCATAAGTCTCATCATCGATCACCCGGCAAGTCGTCTCACAAGTCATCTCACAAATCTCCTAGCAAATCTTCCCACCACAAATCTTCTCATAAATCACCGAGCAAGTCATCCTCACATGGCAAGTCCTCGTCACATGGCAAATCATCTCACTCATCGTCCCACAAGTCGCCAAGCAAGTCCTCATCCTCTTCTCACAAACGGAAGAGGGAGGAAAGCAGTGATCGTCATGACAAGAAGAAAAGGAGATGAAGGGTCATTAAAGCATTAAAAATATTGAACCAAAAAACTGTTGAAATGTTCTGTACAGTTGGAACATAATATAGATCACCATCTGCAGTAAACTATTGTCGAAACATAATGTAGATATTCGTGTTGTTGGGGGAATCTGACATGTGGTTTTAATCATGATCACCGTTGTTTGAACAAAGAATGTGATATTATACTGTTGTATGTACTAAACATTTACCTTTAATGTTGTCTCAGTAAAACAGTCTGTACACATATTACTTGTTAAACTGAGCATAGAAAATATTACTGAATCTAAATGTTTCTCAATAAACATTCTTATTTCTATCACCTCCCATATTGTGGTGAGGAATTTCATATAGATGTAATGTATATAAATGTTTCGTTGCTTGACAGCAAAGCATGTTTTCATTTATGAAGAATTAAAGTACTTGTACACTACTTGTAACAAAGGCAGGGCATACCACAAAAAATATGGTTAAATAACATTCAGAGGACAAGAAATACATTTTACCTTCATAGAAAAGTAGAATGATGATATGAGTATCAATTCTACAAAGTACACATTAAAAACAATGTTAGTAAAATAAGATCATGCAATATGTTTGAGAAAGTGTAGTGTATAAAGGCATTAGGATGTACTGGAGTATGGCTTCCTGTCTTATATATATGGTCTATTATCATCAGTGCTGAAATAAAAACAATAAAAAAACAGAAATATCAATATGTGTTTGGTTATTACCTGATGGTTTATCGGCTCATATGAGCCTTCGCCATGAGGCAGCACCAACTGAACTGTCTTGGGCAATCTTTTTCCCATAGATTGTGTGGAACACTAGAGAGGAGACGAATTTCATATCAAACAATAGCTGTCATCAGAAAAATTCTGAAATTTGATGCTTTGAATGACCATAATGTTTTGTAACTTGATTTATAAATTAGAGGCCTAATGGTTTTAATGGTCTTAGAACATTAAACATTAACTCAAACATATAAAGCATATGAAAATGATAATGGATTCCATGAGACATTTTGTGGAAAATATGAAAAATAATTGGTCCAAATAATTTCGTGCTAATCGAAGCAAATCTTTATAGTGAAACTCAAGGACGTATATGAGAAGGATAAGTCACACTGGGTTTTGAGGAAATGTAAGGCAGGAGCTTTTGTGTTTGGGCACTGACCGTGACGTTGGACGACGACTGATTTTCCTTTGATATCCGCCGGCGCAGCCTTTGATGTAGCTCGCGGGTGCGAGGGTCACCGTCTTACTTTCTGAAGCGGGCCGTCATTTTCATGAGCCGTCGTACTTTTTTAACGCAAATTTAAGACATATCCTCTAAATATTCTGTTCTTAAAGCAAGTAATAAACGTTGTGAAATTTAATAAACTTTACATTGGTGTTTCGTTTGACTCGATAAGACAAGTATTTGTTGAGAAAAATGGTTTTTATTTCCGGTTCATAGGCGTCTCGCGTGGTGATTAGTAATGTAAAGAGACAGTCACGAATCCTTCTCACTTATAAATCCTTGTGAAACTGAACAAGATATTATTTTAGTACAGATGCTCCACTGCTGACGAAAGAGCAGACAAATTATAATTTTAACTAAAGTTACTTACTTTGCACCATTACCACCATTGAAAAGTTTGAGCTTTTTTTTTAATTCAAAATATAAAGAATTCATTGCATCCCGAAAAAAATTCCACGGTACTATGCTCTATATGGGATTAAGTAATGATTCCACATGCACCAAAAGCAATATAAATTATTTCATATGCATTTTTGTGTCGATAAGCTTCAGTTATTGTTCAAATGTGCAGCCACCTTTGATTTTGGAAAGACTGAACTTTGAAAACATAAATAAATCGGAACCTGTTCTGAAATTCTGTGCTGCATTAATAAAGTTGATTTATTTATGGAAGCCAAGATCCTTCTTTGATCCCAAAAGTTTGTCATTTAAATGTTTAGTGTAAACCAACTGATTTAGCTGGGACGTCGCATTTTAATGTCTACCTAGCTACTGGTATTTGTTTTCATGTCAACCTAACTACTAGTATTCGTTTTCATGTCTTTTAACTAGCTACTGGTATTTGTTTTCATGTCTAAACTAGCTACTGGTATTTATTTTCATGTCTTTTAACTAGCTACTGGTATTTGTTTTCATGTCTTTTAACTAGCTACTAGTATTTGTTTTCATGTCTTTTAACTAGCAACTAGTATTTGTTTTCATGTCTTTTAACTAACTACTGGTATTTGTTTTCATGTCTTTTAACTAGCTACTGGTATTTGTTTTCATGTCTAAACTAGCTACTGGTATTTGTTTTCATGTCTTTTAACTAGCTACTGGTATTTGTTTTCATTGTCTCTAAACTAAGCTACTGTATTTATTTCTTTCATGTCTTTTTAACTAGCTACTGGTATTTGTTTTCATGTCTTTTAACTAGCTACTAGTATTTGTTTTCATGTCTTTTAACTAGCTACTGGTATTTGTTTTCATGTCTTAACTAGCTACTGGTATTCGTTTTCATGTCTTTTAACTAGCTACTGGTATTTGTTTTCATGTCTAAACTAGCTACTGGTATTTGTTTTCATGTCTTTTAACTAGCTACTGGTATTTGTTTTCATGTCTTTTAACTAGCTACTAGTATTTGTTTTCATGTCTTTTAACTAGCAACTAGTATTTGTTTTCATGTCTTTTAACTAGCTACTGGTATTTGTTTTCATGTCTTTTAACTAGCTACTGGTATTTGTTTTCATGTCTTTTAACTAGCTACTAGTATTTGTTTTCATGTCTTTTAACTAGCAACTAGTATTTGTTTTCATGTCTTTTAACTAGCTACTGGTATTCGTTTTCATGTCTTTTAACTAGCTACTGGTATTTGTTTTCATGTCTTTTAACTAGCTACCGGTATTTGTTTTCATGTCTTTTAACTAGCTACTGGTATTTGTTTTCATGTCTTTTAACTAGCTACTAGTATTTGTTTTCATGTCTTTTAACTAGCAACTAGTATTTGTTTTCATGTCTTTTAACTAGCTACTGGTATTCGTTTTCATGTCTTTTTAACTAGCTACTGGTATTTGTTTTCATGTCTTTTAACTAGCTACTGGTATTTGTTTTCATGTTATTTAACTAGCTTCTGGTATTTGTTTTTCATGTTATTTAACTAGATACTCTGTATTTGTTTTCATGTGTTCTACCTAGCTACTGGTATTTGTTTTCATGTCCTTTTAACTAGCTACTGGTATTTGTTTTTCATGTCTACCTAGACTACTGGTATTTGTTTTCAAGTCTTTTAACTAGCTACAAGTATTTGTTTTCATGTCTTTTAACTAGCTACAAGTATTTGTTTTCATGTCTTAACTAGCTACAAGTATTGTTTTCATGTCTTTTAACTAGCTACTGGTATTCGTTTTCATGTCTTTTAACTAGCTACTAGTATTCGTTTTCATGTCTTTTAACTAGCTACTGGTATTTGTTTTCATGTCTTAACTAGCTACTGGTATTCGTTTTCATGTCTTTTAACTAGCTACTGGTATTTGTTTTCATGTCTTTTAACTAGCTACTGGTATTTGTTTTCATGTCTTTTAACTAGCTACTGGTATTTGTTTTCATGTCTTTTAACTAGCTACTGGTATTTGTTTTCATGTCTTTTAACTAGCTACTAGTATTTGTTTTCATGTCTAAACTAGCTACTGGTATTTGTTTTCATGTCTTTTAACTAGCTACTGGTATTTGTTTTCATGTCTTTTAACTAGCTACTAGTATTTGTTTTCATGTCTTTTAACTAGCTACTGGTATTCGTTTTCATGTCTTTTAACTAGCTACTGGTATTTGTTTTCATGTCTTTTAACTAGCTACTGGTATTTGTTTTCATGTCTTTTAACTAGCTACTGGTATTTGTTTTCATGTTATTTAACTAGCTTCTGGTATTTGTTTTCATGTTATTTAACTAGATACTGGTATTTGTTTTCATGTCTACCTAGCTACTGGTATTTGTTTTCATGTCTTTTAACTAGCTACTGGTATTTGTTTTCATGTCTTTTAACTAGCTACTGGTATTTGTTTTCATGTTATTTAACTAGCTACTGGTATTTGTTTTCATGTTATTTAACTAGCTACTGGTATTTGTTTTCATGTCTACCTAGCTACTGGTATTTGTTTTCATGTCTTTTAACTAGCTACAAGTATTTGTTTTCATGTCTTTTAACTAGCTACTGGTATTCGTTTTCATGTCTTTTAACTAGCTACTGGTATTTGTTTTCATGTCTTATAACTAGCTACTGGTATTCGTTTTCATGTCTTTTAACTAGCTACTGGTATTTGTTTTCATGTCTTTTAACTAGCTACTGGTATTTGTTTTCATGTCTTTTAACTAGCTACTGGTATTTGTTTTCATGTCTTAACTAGCTACTGGTATTTGTTTTCATGTCTTAACTAGCTACTGGTATTTGTTTTCATGTCTTTTAACTAGCTACTGGTATTTGTTTTCATGTCTTTTAACTAGCTACTGGTATTTGTTTTCATGTCTTTTAACTAGCTACTGGTATTTGTTTTCATGTCTTTTAACTAGCTACTAGTATTTGTTTTCATGTCTTAACTAGCTACTGGTATTTGTTTTCATGTCTTAACTAGCTACTGGTATTTGTTTTCATGTCTTTTAACTAGCTACTGGTATTTGTTTTCATGTCTTTTAACTAGCTACTAGTATTTGTTTTTATTTCTTTTAACTAGCTACTGGTATTTGTTTTCATTGCTATTAACTAGCTACTAGTATTTGTTTTCATGTCTTAAACTAGCTACTGGTATTTGTTTTCATGTCTTTTAACTAGCTACTAGTATTTGTTTTCATGTCTTTTAACTAGCTAACGGTATTCGTTTTCATGTCTTTTAACTAGCTATGTATATCTTTTTTCATGTCTTAACTAGCTACTGGAATTTGTTTTCATGTCTTAACTAGCTACAAGTATTTGTTTTCATGTCTTTTAACTAGCTACTGGTATTTGTTTTCATGTCTTTTAACTAGCTACTGGTATTTGTTTTCATGTCTTTTAACTAGCTACTGGTATTTGTTAGCTCACCTGGCCCGAAGGGCCGGTGAGCTTATGCCATGGCGCGGCGTCCGTCGTCCGTCGTCCGTCCGTCCGTCCGTCCGTCCGTCTGTCTGTCCCGTCAACATTTCCTTTAAATCGCTACTAGTCATAGAGTTCTGCATGAGATTGTGACCAAATTTGGCCACAAACATCCTTGGGGGAAGGGGAACAGAACTTGTATAAATTTTGGCTCTGAGCCCCTGGGGGCAGGAGGGGCGGGGCCCAATATAGGAAATAAAGGTAAATCCTATGAATTGCTACTAGTCATAGAGTTCTGCATGGATTGTAACCAAATTTGGCCACAAACATCCTTGGGGGAAGGGAAACAGAACTTGTATAAATTTGGCTCTGAGACCCCGGTGGGCAGGAGGGGCGGGGCCCAATAGGGGAAATAAAGGTAAATCCTATAAATCGCTACTTGTCCTAGAGTTCTGCATGGATTGTGACCAAATTTGGCCACAAACATCCTTGGGAGAAGGGGAACAGAACTTGTATAAATTTTGGCTCTGACCCCCTGGGGGCAGGAGGGGCGGGGCCCAATAGGGGAAATAAAGGTAAATCCTATAAATCGCTACTTGTCCTAGAGTTCTGCATGGATTGTGACCAAATTTGGCCACAAACATCCTTGGGAGAAGGGGAACAGAACTTGTATAAATTTTGGCTCTGACCCCCTGGGGGCAGGAGGGGCGGGGCCCAATAGGGGAAATAAAGGTAAATCCTATAAATCGCTACTAGTCATAGAGTTCTGCATGGATTATAACCAAATTTGGCCACAAACATCCTTGGGGGAAGGGGAACAGAGCTTGTATAAATTTTGGCTCTGACCCCCAGGGGGCAGGAATGGTGGGGCCCAATAGGGGAATTAGAGGTAAATATTCAAATTTCTTCAGAAAATAAACAATGAACCTGTATCCAGAATATAACTTGGCATTACAAACCAGGTGAGCGATACAGGCCCTCTGGGCCTCTTGTTTTCATGTCTTTTAACTAGCTACTGGTATTTGTTTTCATGTCTTTTAACTAGCTACTGGTATTCGTTTTCATGTCTTTTAACTAGCTACTGGTATTTGTTGTCATGTCTTTTAACTAGCTACTGGTATTTGTTTTCATGTCTTTTAACTAGCTACTGGTATTTGTTTTCATGTTATCTAACTAGCTACTGGTATTTGTTTTCATGTCTTTTAACTAGCTACTAGTATTTGTTTTCATGTCTTTTAACTAGCTACTGGTATTCGTTTTCATGTCTTTTAACTAGCTACTGGTATTCGTTTTCATGTCTTAACTAGCTACTGGAATTTGTTTTCATGTCTTAACTAGCTACAAGTAT
>SAYR01022427.1:1004207-1037478 GCA_004382745.1 Argopecten irradians irradians | reverse complement strand
GGACGTTAATTAATCAAACAAACAAACAAGTAATAACGTTGCCAATAAATTTTGTGACATTGTCTGTCCTTTTGATGTCGTGAAATTTTTGGCATTAACATTTTCATAGGACATCAGTATC
This sequence comes from Argopecten irradians irradians, assembly GCA_004382745.1. Taxonomy (NCBI): domain Eukaryota; kingdom Metazoa; phylum Mollusca; class Bivalvia; order Pectinida; family Pectinidae; genus Argopecten; species Argopecten irradians. Next base: position 1,037,357 of record SAYR01022427.1, on the reverse strand, counting down.
ACCTATTTTCATCATCCATCGTCCGTCGTTGATAAACTAGGGGTTGTTGATAAATTCACACAACTTCTTCTCAATAATCGAAAGGCACACGGTACTCATATTTGGCCTGTAGCATGCATCGATAAATTGCTACCAACTTCAAATGAATGACGTTGACCTTCATTTAAGGTTAGAGGGGTCAAATAGGCTACAATCTTTAAACGACTTCTTCTCAAGAACCGAAAGGCTCTAGATACCCATATTGGTTCTGCAGTATGCTGGGATGAAGGACTACCAAGTTTGTTCAAATAAATGACCTTGACCTTCATTCAAGGTCACAGGGGTCAAATAGGCCAAAATCTTTAAACGTCTTCTTCTTAAGAACCGAAAGACCCAGGATACCCGTATTGGGCCTGCAGCATGCTGGGATGTAGGACTACCAAGTTTGTTCAAATAAATGACCTTTGCCTTCATTTAAGGTCACAGGGGTCACATAGGCCAAAATATTTTAACAATTTCCTTTCAAGAACAGAAAAGTCTAGGATGCTCATATTGGACTTACAACATGCTAGGATGAAGGACTACCAAGTTTGTTTAAATGAATGACATTGACCTTCATTCAAGGTCACAGGGGTCAAATAGGCTAAAATATTTTAAACAACTTCTTGTGAATAACTAAGAGGCCTAGAGACCTGATATTAGGCCTGTGGCATGCTGGGATGAAGGGCTACCAAGTTTGTTCAAATGAATGACCTTGATCTTCATTCAAGGTCACAGGGGTCGAATAGGCTAAAATCTTTAAACGACTTCTTCTTAAGAACCAGAAGGCCCAGGGTACTGATATTAAGCCTGTGACATGCTGGGATGAAGGGCTACCAAGTTTGTTCAAATGAATGACCTTGACCTTGATTCAAGGTCACAGGGGTCAAAAAGGCTAAAATCTTTAAACCGTAAGTTTGAAAAGCAGAGAAAAGATCCCTCTTTCATTTGTCAGACATAGATCAATCTTTGGTGGGCGCCAAGATCCCTCTGGGATCTCTTGTAAACACATACGAGATAAATACTACGATGTCTCCGACATGTACACTTTGTTTCATGCCGTGAGACATAATCGTATTTTTAATTATCTCAAAGAGATCGGTATTTTAAGCAAAATATGAACGTTTTCTCATCATACATCGTATCAACTCAACATTTCATCGTTTCATCAACATTGTGCATGAGTTTTCTCATGTGTTTTAGCCAAATTTATTTTATCCCATGCAAACCTCCTTTTTGTTTTATCAAATTAACGTTTACAATCTGTGTTTTAGTCCTTACTTGCTTTTTCTTACCCTGAACTTTTATCCTGATATTAATGCATGACTTGTAGTTTGGCCCTAAATGACCTTAGTTGTCGATGGGCCGTAAAACTCAAACAAACAAACAAACAAACAGCCTGAAAAAAAGAACCAACAATTTTTCATATCTGTTGAATATGACAAAAATTGAAATGATCAATTTCAAATATATATAAATGAATAAATGTAGGTTCATTCTACAGGGTTTTTTTATTTTAGAGAAAACATTTTATAAGTTGTGAATGTGTCACTGATGCATTTGATAGAATCAAATATTGTTTCAAAAAAGATTCAAAATTCATTATCTATAGTTCCAACAAAAATTCAGAATAATTATAAATGATACATGGCTGCAGTACATTTCAACTCTGTAAAGTTTGTCATATACACATGAACCAGGTACAGTTGTAATAAATATACAAACACTATTTATTATTATGACCAGAAATAATACTGTGTGTGTCCTCCAAATATATCTAAAGAACAAGCTAAAACCTATATGTACATATGTATATGTGTATATCAGAACATATACAATACAATTTTACCAATTAACCTATAATGTAAATCCTATATACAATGTATGTGTATAACACTACCAGAACATGTACAGAACAAAAATTTACAAATTAAAAATCTATAAATATATACATCAGACTTGTATGAATTGACCGGTAGCATAATATTATAGATTAATTGAAACAAATCTTAGCTTGATAATGCACTAGCGGTTACATTCTAACTGTACATGCATTACAACGGTACATTTTATAAATACAGGGCATTCATTACCCCTAAAGAAGCCCCACGAAAGAACCGCTATTTACCCCAGGGTTACGTTTTACGCAGGTAGGGCGTTAGAATTGTACCTGCTGCCCCTATTGCATGATCGTAAAAGGCGACTGAATTTAGGATCTTATCTTTTCTCTTCTTCCTAAATGACTTTATCTTTCCTAATGCCTCCCTTGGCATCGCCTCACTTTTGGCCTTGAGTTGAGCGTTCGCCCCTGTGAGGAAGGCTCTGGGTTCTGTCCCCTGGCCGAGACACACCAAAGTCTATAAAAGTGGTAGTTTCTGCTCCTGCTTAGCGCTCAGCATACAGGGAGTGGGACGACTGGTTGGCCCGTTGTCAGTATAATGTGACCGGGTGGGGTGTGTTGCTTGGTGTCTTCGGCGGCATGCTTCAGTGATATAGCACTATAAAAAGGGCAATAGTTCCACTATACAAGAAGACACAACACGAATATACCGCAGTCTCCCAAAACACGCACCTCGCACAACATACACGCAAAACTACGCATACATGGGAGGCCGTCCTTACATGACCCATAGCTGTTAATAGGACGTTAATAAAACAAACAAACAAACAAACAAACGTTTTACGCGATTGGGGAACAGGTATGAAACATGTGACCATATGTGACCACTCATTTATGAAAAAATACTGCTAGGGACTATTTACATAATGATCAAAATACGAAGACTCGCTCACTATCAGCTGAGCAGGGAGTACCGGGTAGTAGGCCTAGGTACGTACAGTAGCGGTCCGGAGCCGCGTGCTCGTTTGAACTGTTCTCTTCACTATAACAAGTTGTATTAACACTCTCCATGCGTCGTAATGTTTACCGAGTCAGTTGTTGGGATTGTCGCTGCTCCATTGCCTTTCCTTTCGCATTTTAGGTGAGTCAGTTGGTTGTTTTGGCGGAAACCTTTTGGTTCAAAACTACGATAGCCATGTTTTGTTTACTACGGAGAGTGGTGGATGTTGCGCATGCGTTAAGATTGACCTGCACTCATAGCCGGTCGGGAGGACTTTTAGGATTCCCATAGATATTATTATTTTCTTCGCATGTACAGCGATTTTGACGGAAAGTTTTATTTTTCTAATTCATAAGAAATTATACCGGATATATTAATACCATTTTTACCGATTTTACAGTCACTTGCCCGACTATTCGCTTTAACCCAATCTGATTAAAATACAGATCCTTATAACCACTCCGTTATATAAAGGATCTGACAATATCCCGTAGGGGGTCACGTCCAGATGACCATTGTACCACGTGGTCTTCATATCAGATACATTTTCTACACCTTGTCACATCCATTGTAAACGATATTTCGACCTAACATACATATACGATTAGCTCTATTGTGCTCTTTGGGCGAGATGACTACGTAAACGAAAATAATTCTGACAGTTTTTTCAAATTATTTCGTCCCTGAAATTCACTGTCAAAATTTTGCAAGTAGCAATTTGATTGGCCATTTCCAAAGGTCACCTGGACATGACCCCTAATGGGATTTACTCAGATCCTCTTATCAAACGTAGTGATAATAAGGATCTGTATTTTAATCAGATTGTATTTAACCTTGACGCAAATAAATCAATTTCTGGCATTCCCCACATACAGGTAAGTTCATGGAAAATATGTGTGTCAAGTTTCCACTCTGTGTTTTCGTGTTCTAATCGACTTTCAGCATCAGCCTCTACATTTTCACAACCGGGTATGTGAGCAGCGGATAACCAAATATTTCTAGGTATGCACCAAGACCATATCTGTTTTGCCAGTTCATTACAATGTGGCGTTTTACCTCCCATATGATTTATATATGCAATGGCAGTAGTATTATCAATGTTCAATCTGATGTGTTCATCAGATACATCTTTACAGAAAGATAGAATACTAAACCATGCTGCTTTGAGTTCGAGATAGTTTATGTGATCTTGTGCCTCTAGCACTGACCAATTACCACCTGCTTTTTGTGAGGTATTGTTATTTGTCTTCACAACCACACCGCCCCAACCTATTTTCGAAGCATCGGTTGTTAATATTGTTCCTGGTGAAAGACGTGATATTAACCGGTGTGAATTTTCTATGTTCTGTACCCACCAAAGCAAGTCAGACATACTGTCAACTGACAACACCATTGGTGCAAGATAATTACCCTTACTGTACCTCAAGGCCTTTATCTTGTCTGCTTCTAGAGATCTAGTACAGAGGTCCAAATTCTACACCAGGGAAACTTGAAACCATAACACCTATACATTGTGCAACATCCTGTATTAAAGGTGCCTCCTTTTCCATTAATTCTTCACAAACTGACTTAACTTTCTTGGCCTTTATCTCTGTAAGTGATACTGTCATATTTATAGAGTTTAATATGAAGCCCAAATATTCAATAATTTGTGTTGGCTCAAAAACGGATTTTTTCTGGAGGAACTACAAATCCGACTTGCTTTGACAGATGAACTGTGTCCATGACATTCAACCTACAGTCATTAATTGTGTCGCCTAGTAAAAGTGAATCATCTATGTAAGATGTATTCAAATGCCCTCTCTTTCTAAGTTCAGACAAAAATGGTTTTGTAATTTTAGTGAACAACCAATGGGCTGATGAACGCCCATTGGGCAATGCTGTAAATTTGTAAATCTGATTTTCAAAAATTAATTGCAAATATAATTGCGCAGAATCCCTTACATTTACTGAGTAGTAAGCATCTTTCAAATATATGGAGGCCATATAACAATTTTTGTCATCAGATCTATAGCCGTTTGCAAAGTATCCATTTTGAAATGCCTATATACAATCATTTCATTTAATTGTTTCAAATTTAGAATCAGACGACTAATTCCGTCCATTTTTGGTCTAATAAAAAACCAGAGGTTTGTGAAGATTTTACAATCACACCTTTCTGAAGAAGTTTTGAAATTTCAGATTTTATTTGATTCATTTCAATTGTATCAAATTTATACTGATTTGGATTATTTGTTTCGATAGAATCGATACATTCTGGTTTGAACTCGATGTCAACGCCTTTAATAGCCTCTAATATTACAAAATATGTTGTCAATTTCTCCCATTGTTGGAGATGCTTACTTAAACCACCTGCTTGAAACTCATTGACAGCTTTAGGTAATGTTTGCTTTACATCAGTCAAAAAATAGCGCCAAGAATTATCACTTACCTGTACATTATCAGGCTCGTTGTTTGGCTCGACCGGAGCTACAGGCTCTACTTCCTGTCCGGTCCATTCTTGCCGTTTTTTGAACCCCAGTGCTTTTTGTTTTGGTAGCCACCCCTCGGGTTGTAGCCTCCCCGGTTGGTTGCCGTTATAAGCACCACGTTGTCCATGATAATATGGGTTAAATCTCAACGCTTGCTTCCCTTTGTTCATGTATCGCGACTGTCCTTTGCCACGATAAGATCCATATGATCTGCCAATGTTAGAAGCCACTCTGTGTCATGAATGTATTTCATAGCTTTCGGGAGATCGTCCCCAAAAAGCATTGTGGTCATAGGATTGTGCGTTGAACACATTCTGATTAAAATACAGATCCTTATAACCACTCCGTTATATCAAACGTAGTGATAATACGGATCTGTATTTTAATCAGATTGCGTTGAACACAACGATGCACACTAATCTGGTTTAATTAACTCTCTCCTCCTCTGGCTTATCTCTTGTCTGGCGCTCGCCGTGAGCGTAAAACTGTCTAATGCCAGTTTGAGTAGCTCGTCAACTGAAGCACGAACGTCCATGTTTGTGTTCTTTTTTACCTCCATGAGGAGAGCTTTTAATTTGTCATCCGACATACGTTTTGTTAACATATCTGTCAATAATTTCGCTAGCGTAGCATTTTCAATGTCAGGGCCCGTACTATCGTCGGTGCTGAAGTCGTTAGCCAATTTCCGTAAAAAATCCGGGATATCATCATTAGATGATTGTACTGGAGCTGGGTCTTTAGAAAGACACATCATCCACACTATTTTTCAAAAACTGATCAATCTGATCACAAACATTTTCCGGTTTGGGCTGCGCATGAGATTGCGCGTGAGGCACTGGCAATGTGGTTGCCATCTTGGTTTTATTGTGGCCCTTTTTTGACCATTCTAGGGATTAACCATCATGCCCTCCTGACTGGGTATTGACCCGACTTGGAGACTTCGATTTTTGTTTAGACTTAGGCCTTGGCAAAGGCTCCATGTTTCCAAGAATTTCTCCGACAAAATCAAATTCTAGAAGTTGTCCGCTGATAGGCTTCTCAGCTATGAACCACGAAGGCTCAGCTTGACCACTGGTCACAAAGTTCGTTAAATACGAGTTTTACACTTATTAAAGTGATAAAACAAGCTCGCAAACCGAAGTTATTAAACATAAAAAATCATACCAGCATCACTATTAAGTGATATTAAGCTGGAAAACGTACTAAAAGAATGTGAACTGGCAGACGAAAATTCTTCCTCCTGACCAGTCTTGAAATAAGCACGCTATGAATATTTATGAAGCAGCGCACGCATCTCATGTGGTCCCGTAGTACCAAGCAGATGTGAATGACAGAATTTGTAATCTCCTCCTAAGTGCACATTTACGGCATAATCTTTTCCATTAATGTGTAAATTTTCAAGACAATTCACTTCATTCCTAAGATCAGCAAAAGCTACACTCAACTCATCATATGACTCTCTGGTTTTGACGATACAAAGTGGATAGTTTCCATCTGAAGAAACACACCTTTTCTCGTTTAGAATGGTGAATGTAACATTTACCACATGCAATCTTTTTCCGACTACCGTTCCATCGGCTGAAAGTTTAATGTCATCACCACCAGAAAACATTTCACTATTCGCTTCCAATAATTTCGAAACGACGCTTATCAACCTTTCAGTAAGGGACTGTTGAACATCCAAGCCATAAGGCGTGTTGATGATTGTAAATCCTGAATTTAGTTCGCTGACAAATCTGTTGATTTCACTGCTCCTGGGCATATTTTTATACAGCATGCTTAGTTCATGATACGCTTTCTTGGAAATATTGAAAGTGTCCAAGACGTAAAGAAGAGTATGTAAATTATCTTTATGACTGTTATCTAAATGATCTTCATCATTTTTCAAAATGTCGAGTACTTCATGTCGGCCGTTTCTTTCTATAATAACACCCGTCACTTTGCAAGAGTCCTCTTTTATACGTGATAGTACTTGTTTACACACTTTTTTTTTCATTTTTTCGTATCTTCACCTGATGGCTTGGGGTGCAAGCTTCAAAAAGCTTGCGTTTTTTTTCCACATTTTTTTACACAATTTGACCCATAACTCGCAAGATTCTCTTTTTCTTCGAGTTCTTCTTGACATTTCGCTAGTTTTTTTCTCAAGAATCTGTTTTTCCTGAGCCAGTTTTTGTTGCTCCTTCCTTTGTATATTTTCATATTGTAAGATATTCTATCTGATGGTACTTAGCGCTTTATCAAATTGTACACTTTTTTCACAGCAATGGCATATGATTCCCACATCCCAACGGTACTTTGACTGTTCTAGCTGTGATTTGAACGATTGAAGTTGTCTTCCACCTTTTATTTTGTTTTGCAATCCTTCAGTTTTAGCCGAAATAAAAATGCACGGAGTATATTAATCGATTTCTCATTAGTTTCAAAAGAAAGGTCAAGTTTATTTTCCAAAACTTTGATAAACTTCAAAACATTTTCACTTGATAGACTTGAATTCCAAAACTTCTGTTCCAAAATGTTAAATAATAATATTTTCGAAATGACCACCATTGTTTCAGAAAACGTTCAACATCAATGAATAATTTATAGAGTATCATTTCTCAACTTCCCAATAGAAGCCGCATTCCCAGGACAAATGACGAAATTGAAGTGTAACTTCTTTCCTCGTGGAATATGGTGTTGTGTTGATTTTGTAGTCGCATTGACGGGAAGAACAAACTCTATCAGAGGTTTCCGCTCCATCACATACATTTTCACGGTACTTGTCCTGATAAAGAAATGATCAAGTTGCTCATTTATTACTCTGAAATCCCAGGAATCGCCCAAGATTTGAGACAAGTCTGAACGCTTGCAGATTCCATAGATTTTCCGGTTCTTGCACGCTTTTAACAATGTCCCACCATTAAGGAGAGTCTGTACTTGCACACCGTCATCTTCTGATGTTATTGGCAAAGCTAATGTTTTGTTTGTTTGTTTGTTTGTTTGATTAATTAACGTCCTATTAACAGCTATGGTCATGTAAGGACGGCCTCCCATGTATGCGGTGTGTTGTGCGAGGTGCGTGTTTTGGGAGACTGCGGTAAATTCATGTTATGTCTTCTTGTATAGTGGAACTATTGCCCTTTTTAAAGTGCTGTATCACTGAAGCATGTCGCCGAAGACACCAAGCAACATACCCCACCCGGTCACATTATACTGATACAGATCCTTATTATCACTACGTTTGATAAGAGGATCTGAGACAATCCCATTAGGGGTCATGTCCAGGTGACCTTTGGAAATGGCCAATCAAATTGCTACTTTCAAAATTTTTACAGTGAATTCCAGGGACGAAATAATTTGAAATTAATTTCAGAATTATTTTCGTTTACGTAGTCATCTCGCCCAAAGAGCACAATAAAGCTAATCGTATATGTATGTTGGGTCGAAATATCGTTTACAATGGATGTGACAAAGTGTAGAAAATGTATCTGATATGAAGACCACGTGGTACAAAGGTCATCTGGACGTCAGATCCTTTATATAACGGAGTGGTTATAAGGATCTGTATTTTAATCAGATTGCTGGAATGGTACATGTACAAGTTCCTCCTATTTCTACTCATCGTATCGACTGTGCCATCCTGCAAAAATAGAACAAAACAAAACTGAAATTAAAGGCGACTAAATTTAGGATCTTATCTTTTCTATTCTTCCTAACTGACTTTATCCTTCCTAATGCCTCCCTTGGCACCGCCTCATTTTTGGCTTTGAGTTGAGCGTTCGCCCCTGTGAGGAAGGCTCTGGGTCTGTCCCCTGGCCGAGACACACCAAAGTCTATAAAAGTGGTAGTTTCTGCTCCTGCTTAGCGCTCAGCAAAAAGGGAGTGGGACGACTGGTTCGCCCGTTGTCAGTATAATGTGACCGGGTGGGGTGTGTTGCTTGGTGTCTTCGGCGGCATGCTCCAGTGATATAGCACTATAAAAAGGGCAAAAGTTCCACTATACAAGAAGACACAACATGAATATACCGCAGTCTCCCGAAATACGCACCTCGCACAACATACACACAACACACCGCATACATGGGAGGCCGTCCTTACATGACCATAGCTGTTAATAGGACGTTAATTAATCAAACAAACAAACAAACAAACAATGATCTAGGAAGATCAGATCTAAAATAATCATAAAAAAACAATTCCTGGTCACCATTCAAAACAATCAGTTTTATTTTTTTTAAAGTTGAGAAAGTGATCAACATTTTGTATTGATCATAGACTTGTATTTCCCCATTCTCTATATTAAAAAGCAAAACAAAAAGACAAACAAAAGATTTTAACATGTACCACGTCGGACGTCAAAACAGAAGTCACAATCATAAATCATAGAAAATCTTTCATTATTTATTGGCCATCTGTATTTGCAAAATTCAAATGACATGTCAGAGTTTAGGAGTTCATAGCCAAACAAATTAGGTTGGGTTCTTACCTTTCTTTTCTTTGAGGGTTTCCCTGAGTCGGCTGCGGAGGCTGCAGGCGGTTTGGGGCTGTCGTCCTCAGTGGAGCACTGAAGAAAAAAAAATCTCCGTTAGTCGAATGTTCAATATACTCAAATGTCCAAATACAATACTGATGATACACTGCGTTCTGGGCCGGTAAGGCCAACAAAAATATTGTACCAAACTATATTAATTTATGGATGATACTTTAATGTAAAATTATTTAAGGACCATTTATGCCTCACAATTAGCATAAATTACAGAAAATCTTTCATTATTTATTGGCCATCTGTATTTGTAAAATATAATGTTCATATCATATAGCCAAACAAATTAGGTAGGGTTCTTACCTTTCTTTGCTTTGAGGGTTTCCCTGAGTTGTTGTCGTCCTTGGAGCAAGAAGGGGCTTCAAGGGATCAACCAACTAAATAAAAAAAGACCTTCGAAATGGCCCCTGTGTATACAAGATTGAGCCCAGGAAAGAATTTTAGCCCGGCCGCTGATTGGCTGGCTAATTATGAATTTCAAAAGTAAAAATGTTTTCTGACAGGTAATTATTCCTAGATAACCATGATATGAATTTTGAAATTCATATTGAGATTTAGGTTCAAAATATCAACTTTGATAATGAATAGGTAAAAGCATCAGGATTTCAGGATTTTTTAGTGCAAAATGCGCCTGATTTCAATAAAGCTACCCTGGTTGGAGTTTGAGCAGAAGGACCCAAACTTTTTTTTCTATTTAGTGTTATATGAGAACCTAGACTTTAATTATAGAACACAACAGCTAACTAATATTCCTTTGTTTTAATAATACAGTACAAAACTTTAACAAAGTTTAACACTGTGGTCTATGTAAAATCATTTAGTTGGTTGCTCTCTTCAAGGGCTTTGGGGCTTTCTTTGGCCGCCTTGGCAGCCTGCAAAAAACATATCCATTAGTCGAATGTTCAATACTCAAATGTCCAAATACACTACTGATGATACACTGCGTTCTAGGCCGGTAAGGCCAACAAAAATAAATGTTGCATTGGTCAAATGTTCTGTCGGTCCAATGTATCACCGGTTATTAACTTAACCTAACATCTACCCAACATTATGATGATATCTATTGGGCCAACGTTTAATTCAGAAGTTTTGAGCTACCTTGTAGGCAGATTTCTTGCCACTTTTCCAGGCCTATGGCGCAGCTTTAGGCAGTTCTTTTAGGCGTGCCCCGAAACGTTATATATGGCGTTACGGCACGTAAAACTCTTCATTCAGGTCTCCAAGCTAGCACTCCATTGTTTCCTGTAGCTCAGGATAAAGGGCCACCTGCACTTTGCCGAATGGCAGAATCTCCACGACCTGCAAATGAAATGAAAAAAATAACCAACGTATCACCGGTGTACGGAGCCTCTAATAGCCACATCTATAGACTGGCCACAGAGATTGAAAATAATATTTAGCTATGCATCAATGACTCAGAAAGGATGTGCCCAGTTTGTTAAAAAGGGTTAATAACAACAGAAACCATGATTGAAAGTGAATAATATCATTTATTTGAGTTATAAATGACGACATAAAATTCAACTTTACTTTTAGTACAAAAGTGTAAAGGTTATCTGTTGACATATATATGTAATAACATAATAAGAACCCTTTTTTTTTACAAAGATGGGGCTAAAATAGCGCCAACCATATAACTGGGCAGTTAGATATCTGTCAAACTGTCCTGTTATATCCCCCATCCACATCCTTTTAAGTCTACAGTGTAACTTCATACAGACATTATATAGTGGTTTGAAAAATTATGTCCTCATAAGAAAAACTATTTCTGATACGTTCTCCAAAACAACAATCATATCAAACATATCATAAAGACTCTCAGAGGCCACTAACCCCACAAGAGCTCTATGTGACTAGATACATAATACACAAACATCAATCTTTTAGGATCATCACCCGTTTGAGATTCAATCAATGCATGTAAGTAAAATAGAAGCTCAAACTTTTCAATGGTGGAAATGGTGTAAAGAGAGTAACTTTTGCAACTGAAGAAAAATACTAAATCGTCTGCTCCTGTTTTTGATAGTGAAAAAATACCATTTGTCAGCGGTGGAGCATCTTTAAAACAAAATACCCATAAAATATCACAATTCATAAAAATAAAAAATAAAAAAGTAAATAATGAGACTAACAAAATATTGATTGGCACAACAACTACACTTTGATTGAAAAACAGGTTGGCACACATACACTATTGATTAGAACAAAACTCATTATAACAAAGCTAAAATTGTAATGCAAAGCCTACCAAAGGCTAATTACCCCATGGAGGCTTTGCCTAACATGTAGAAAAATATACCATAGATACATGTAGTATGCTGCGCATAAAAACGTTTTAACCCAGTCTTTTGTTGCGTAATTGTATTAACCTGATTACTAAAAAGGGCAAATACATATATTTTGTACTTGAAACAATGAAAAACTTACACTGCTATAACCAGAAGCCAATAACTCCATGGTCTCTGTATCCTGATGAAACATGTATATTAGAAATTCAACAAGAGACACATTTCTCCTGTTCCGAACATGCAACTTTGGGAAAAATTAAGACCAGGTGTAAATGAAAAATATATGAACACAAAGCTCTTTGCCAGAGGTCATTTACCCCATGGCAAAGGACATAATAAGATTCTCTTGCTTTTTGAGGACAATCGTGCACCTTCTACAAATGAATCATTGGGACCCTGATATACTTTTTAAAAGCCCATGATTTCCATCTACCCATAAGTTGTATTTGACCTTCACTGATTCCCTGGGTAGCTGCTGTGGTAGCTGCTGTGGTAGCTGCCCCAATACGGAAGCTATGACATTTATAATTTTGTTCATGAAGTCCCGCCCATTTTAGCCTGGAGTCTTTTAGCTGCTGTGTGAAAAAACTATGTGAAATCGGCGAGCCATCCATAAAGGAAAATAGTGGTTGGTCGGTGTGTTCGTGTTTCCTGATTGATAAATACTCTTCGAGAGCCAACACTGGGCAGTATTTCGGGTTATTAACATTTGCTGAAACAGCATAAGTACTAGATGGTCCTGTGGTGCGTTTGAAATGTGGGAAATTGATTTCTAATGTTGGTGAAGCTCCTGCACTCCCTGTAACTAGAACATGTTTCTGCAATAAAAAATGCTGATTATTTAGGCCTGTAGAGGTCATTTCACCTACCCTCAGAAAGGCGTGGAAGGCTAATAAGAACATAGCCTTAAACGTAACTCTGAGAAAGTGGGAGGAAACTGAATCAGTGAGAGAATCGACCAACTTTAAAAGTACCACAGGAGTAATAGGAAGTCTAGGGTCTTTGGTAAATTTCAATTTTTGGAAGCCTTGTAATGTTTTCTTAATGATAAAGTGCTGTGTGATATCTTCAAAGTTACCCATTTCGAAAATATAGCCTAAAACTGACACATATGTGGTAACTGTTGCAGCTGCAAATCCTGTCTGATAGCAATGAGCAATAAACAAAGTCAAGTGCTGTACATTTGGCGGCAATGCTTTGGACTGACAATCATGGTGGCGTTGCAAAAAACGTACATACATCCGATATACATGTTGATAAAATTCTGTAGAAGACTTTGATGAGGCACTGGACAATAATAAACCTGCTGTTGGATTTAGAGAGTCAATAGATGAGCTGGAACGGGTGCTGTCTCGTTGTCCATGTGTGGAAACTGCTCGAAAAACTGTTCCATCTGCAAACGAGAAAGACAATCAGCTGCTACGTTATGAAGGCCTGGCACGTGAACTGCTTGAAACAAAATATTGTACTTCAGCTCACCATGAATCGGCGCATGAGTTTCATAAGACATGGATTTTTGGATGTGTGTTTGTTTATAATATGAACTACTGCCATACTATCTGAGAAAAATCTAATCCGTTTGTTTTTGCACTGTTCATGCCAAATTTCAATGGCAATTACAATCGGGAGGAATTCCCTAACCGTAATAGAAAAATGCAGCCACTCAGAGGTGAACTTATAGCAAAACCAATGGGTGCCAAAAAATCCCCCCATACCTAAATCGCTAGCATCTGTGTATAATTCCAGTGATTCTGATGTAACAAATTCCTTCGGAAGGAACAAAGCACGGCCATTGAAACTTTCTATGAACACTAACCATGCTGCGATATCAGCACGGGCTTCCAACGTCAAGCGCCTATAATGCTCAGGCTTCGACAAACCTATTGTAAGATCTATTAGGCATCTCAAAAATGTCCGACCAGGGGTAACTACTGAACAAGCAAAATTGAGAAGGCCAATTAAAGATTGAATTTGACGAAGTGTTGCCTTTTTACGTTTACACATAGCAAGTAATTCCACTCTTAGCTTTACCAACTTGTCTTGGGGTTATCTGATTTCCATAGCCTCTGAATCTAGTTCTAATCCGAGAAATGATATCACCTTTGTTGGAGATACAGTTTTATCCTCTTTGATAGGGACTCCTAACGCTGTTGCTACTTCACAAAATGTGAAAAGGCCCTGTTCACATTCACTTGTGTTCAAGGATCCAATGAATACCTGTACTAAACTTTTCAAACAAATAACAAGAATAACTCAAGCCCATGGGTAAGGTACGGTCATAATAAAACGTATTACCCACCTTAAAGCTTAATAACTCATAATCATCTGGATGAATTGGTACAATTTTGAATGTATGTTCAATGTCCGTTTTAGCTAACAATGTTCCCTTTCCAAATTGTATGATAAAAGCTACTGCATCATCGACAGATTGATACGATAATGACCGATGTTCTGGATCAATACCATCATTAATTGAACTACCAGGTGGGAAAGAGAGATGATGGATAACTCTATATTCATTTGGTGTTTTTTTGGAACTAAGCCCAACGGGGATACTTGTATTTGTGGCATAGGTAATTCATCAAATGGTCCTCCTACTCTACCTGCCAAAACTTCTTTTTCAATTTTAATTCTTAAAATATCTTCATGTTGTCTTCCTGACTGCAAGTTTGCGCACAGCCTATGACTTCTCTCCCCTGAGAATGGGTTGTGAAACCCAAATGTAAACCCCTGTACCAAAAATTCCCTGTCCTTATATCCTTTTAAAAAATAGTTTAACTTGTCAACTCGGACTGGGGTAGGACTGATTCACACGGAACATCACTCTGTTTATTTTGATTTGTTTTGGCGGGTGGGGTTTTGTTGTTTGGCCTGATTTTTGACTTTGGACTTAGGTTTTGGATTTGTACATTTCGCTCTATCGTGGACCCCCACTCCCCCCCCCCCAACAGTATTCACAAATATGGGGGTAGGTACACGACTGTCCTCGGTGGTAATTGTCTTTGTTATTGTTGAAACTGTGGCAGTAAACGCGTTTCCGGTTTGAACGAAAGGGTCGTTTTTGACTCGAACCGGAGCGAAAAGACTGTCCCTGTTTTGTCCGAATTTTTTATGCTAAGCCCTTTGCTAGAGCTTCATGATATAAAGCTACATTTAATTGGTCCCAGGGGCAGCCTTCAGGCTCACGTTCGCGCCACAAACGAAATGACTTCTCATAGGCAATAGCTGCAGAATCCCCAGACTCATCAGCTATTGCCTGAACCCTTCTGGCATACTGAAACAGCTGATGTCCATGTTCCGGATGTCGTTTACTGTAAATGGCACCAAAGACATTAAAACCGCTCAACCAATGATCAATATTTTCTTTTTCTTTTTTTTGGTTAATGGCATTTTCACTTGTGACAGTTAACCGTCTTTCACTTCCGTAGTGAATTTCTCTTTATTGTCCTGTCCAGGATGTAGCAAACTTCTCATTTCGACATATTCGTCGGACACAATCTTGTTTTTAGCTCACCTGGCCCGAAGGGCCGGTGAGCTTATGTCATGGCGCGGCGTCCGTCGTCCGTCCGTCGTCCGTCCGTCCGTCTGTCCGTCAACATTTCCTTTAAATCGCTACTAGTCATAGAGTTCTGCATGGATTGTAACCAAATTGTGCCACAAACATCCTTGGGGGAAGGGGAACAGAACTTGTATAAATTTTGGCTCTGACCCACCGGGGGTAGGAGGGGCGGGGCCCAATAGGGGAAATAGAGGTAAATCCTTTAAATCGCTACTTGTCATAGAGTTCTGAATGGATTGTAACTAAATTTTGCCACAAACATCCTTGGGGGAAGGGGAACAGAACTTGTATAAATTTTGGCTCTGACCCCCCCGGGGTAGGAGGGGCGGGGCCCAATAGGGGAAATAGAGGTAAATCCTTTAAATCGCTACTAGTCATAATATAAATAACTAATTTTGCCACAACATCCTTGGGGGAAGGGGACAGAACTTGTATAAATTTTGCTCTGACCCCCCGGGGGCAGGGGCGGGGCCCAAAACGGGGAAATGGAGGTAAATCCTTTTAAATCGCTACTTGTCATAGAGTTCTACATGGATTGTAACCAATTTGCCACAAACATCCTTGGGGAAGGGAACAGAACTTGTATAACATTTTGGCTCTGGACCCCCTGGGGCAGGAGGGGCGGGGCCAAGAGGGGAAATAAGTAAATATTCATAAATTACTACTACTGTCATAGAGTTCTACATGGGATTGTAACTAAATTTTCCACAACATCCTTGGGAAGGGAACAAACTTGTATAAATTTGGCTCTGACCCCCCGGGGGCAGAAGGGGGGCCAATAGGGGAGAAAGAGGTTAAATCCTTTAAATCGCTATAGTCATAGAGTTCTACATGGATTGTAACTAAATTTTGCCACAAACATCCTTGGGGAAGGGGAACAGAACTTGTATAAAATTTTGGCTCTGACCCCCCGGGGCAGGAGGGGCGGGGCCCAAGAGGGGGAAATAGAGGTAAATCATTTAAATCACATACTTGTCATAGAGTTCTACATGGATTGTAACCAAATATTGCCAGAAAACATCCTTGGGGGAAGGGGAACAGAACTTGTATAAATTTTGGCTCTGACCCCCGGGGCAAGAAGGGGCGGGGCCAATTAGGGGAAAATAGAGGTAAATCCTTTAAATCGCTACTTGTCATAGAGTTCTACATGGATTGTAACCAAATTTGGCCAGAACACATCCCTTGGGGAAGGAACAGAACTTGATATAAATTTTCTCGCCCGGCGGGGGATTTCACAATGGAAGGGTAATGGGTGAGCACCCAATAGGGAAATAGAGGTAAATCCTTTAATTCGCTACTAGTCTAGAGTTCTGCATGGAATGTAACCAAATTTGGGCCAGAAATATCCTTGGAGAATAAGAACTTGAGTTTGTATAAATTTGGCTCTGTCCCCGGGGCAGGAGGGCGGGGCCAATAGGGGAATTATAGGTAAATTCTATAAATGCTACATTAATTGTCTAGAGTTTTGTAGGAATTGTAAAACTAAATTTGGCCACAAACATCCTTCGGAGTAGGGAACAGAAACTTGTATAAATTTTGGCTCTGACCTCAGGGCAGGAGGGGCGGGGGCCCATAGGGAAATAGAGGTAAATTTTATCATCGCTTACTTTCATAGAGTTTCTGCATGGATTGTAACCAAATTTGCCACAAACATCCTTTGTGAAGGGGAACAGAACTTGTGTAAATTTTGGCTCTGATCCCCTGGGGGTAGGAGAGGTGGGGCCCAATAGGGGAAATAGAGGTAAAATCCACTAAATTGCTACTAGTCGTAGAGTCTTGCATGGATTGTAACCAAATTTGGCCAGAAAACATCCTTGGGACGGGGAACAGAACCTGTAATATTTGGCTCTGCCCCCCGGGCTGAGGGGTGGGCCAATAGGGGAAATAGAGGTAAATCCTTTAATTCGCTATATATAGAGTTCTGCATGGAATGTTAACCAATTTGGCCAGAAAATATCCTTGGGAGAATAAGAACTGAGTTTGTATAAATTTTGGCTCTGGTCCCCGGGGCAGGAGGGGCGGGGCCCCAATAGGGGAATTATAGGTAAATTCTATAAATTCGACACTTAATTGTCCTAGAGTTCTGTATGGATTGTAACTAAAATTTGGCCACAAACTCCTTCGGGGTAGGAAACAGAACTTGTATACAAATTTTTGCTCTGACCCTCAGGGGGCAGAGGGGCGGGCCGCAATAGGGAATATGATGGTAAAATTCTATCAAATCGCTACTTCTCATAGAGTTCTGCATGGATTGTAACCAAATTTGGCCACAAACATCCTTTGTGGAAGGGGAACAGAACTTGTATAAATTTTGGCTCTGACCCCCAGGGGGCAGGAGGGGTGGGGCCCAATAGGGGATTTAGAGGTTAATATTAAAATTCCTTCAGAAAAGAAACAATGAACCTGTATTCAGAAAATTATTTGGCATTACAAACCAGGTGAGCGATACAGGCCCTCTGGGCCTCTTGTTTATCTTGGGATTTAACCCAAGATCAATAGGTTTTGTTAAGTTACGTTTTACCGAAACATTGTCCTGCTGATACTCACGATCAGTACTGGACGTCTCTGCTGTTATGGTTGACAGGCAAGCTTCTGCTGCTGGTGTGGCTGGTCCTGGGGCTGCTTCAGACACCTGCTGTTGTGTATCTGTAATGGGCATTGACTCTGAAGGGCCATTCCCCTTGACAATGAGGACTCCTGTGCATGCCCTGCCGTCCTCTGACCCCCATGGATGGATGCCAACACGGTCTCAGTAATGCTGGGTATGGCTGCTGTGATGCAAGATTGCATCATAGCTAAGAAGTCAGTGTTAGTTTGGATCTGACTTTGCTCTGGAGCCTGTAACGAACTGGTTTCCTCTGTAGCTGATGGAGTCTGCACCCGACGCCTTTTTCGGGGTGATTTGGAGGTGGGCTCCATTGTAATGCCGATGAGGCAGTGGTGAGTCTTCTGAAATGAATAGTGAACTAATGTTATAAATTGCTATAATGAGGCTTCAAATAGAGAAAATGTTCCCTTAAAGGGCCACTACATTTCCGAAACGGCTTTTAATTTTAAAATGGGAATGAAAAACGAGATCAATAATTTTGTATAGTAGCAGAAATTATTAACTTTACGTTTACTAGCACACTTATCATCACCTTCAGAACTGTTTAATTAGAATAAATAAAATGATAATTTTCATAACGCGGGTCGTTTTATGTTTCCCGCTGTTGTCCTAAATGCCGCGCGGTAGTTGACTATCACTGCGCCAGACGGCAAAACAGCGAAATGAATCTCCACTGCTACCGTATATTAGACAGGAAATCTTGTATATGTTTGGTGTAGTAACCTCATCTTAAGACATCGATATATATTTCCTTTGTTATTAATGTTTTTAAGAAGCCTTTAAATTTTTCTCAAGAAAGGTAGTGGGCCTTTAATAGTGTTTCATGAAACCTTTACAGATCCCCAAGTATGCAATATTCCCCTTGACCACTCACTTTGAAATTTTGATAGAGTCAATAAATGTATAAAACCAATCCAAATGTATTATTGGTATTGTAGACTCTGAGTGTGGCACTGTACTGGAAGCCTGCATACTTGTGTTAATGTATAAACAACCCTTGTAATTATAATTATCCATATTCTGTCAAACGGCCTAGGCCAGGGTTGTTATTAATCATAGTGAAAAAATTATCAAACAATGGGGAATATCGAATGAACACTACAGTGGTCATTCTCATATAAAATGAAAAGATAAATATAGCATACAATCAAGAAAAAAACAAAAATCAGTATTGAAAAATATATAGACACACACTGGAATGAGACACTATTGGGTATAACCCGTACTGCACATGAGATATATCGTGGTGATCATGAAAATACACATTCTCACAGTTTATCAAAACCACTTACCAGTGATTTGAAGAAGTGTGTACTACTGCAGGTACTATATTTGCAAATCTCACACAGAAAATTTACGATAGTACATTGAAACGCAATATATATTAGTGTGTCACCATTGGCCTTAAGCCATAAAATGCACAATTCCTGGTAGGAATTAATTATACATGTATACTCAGTACTAGTTATCATTATTTTAGTATGTCTGCACTGATTTTAATATAATGCAGGGTACTGAACACTGAAACCCGGATATAATCAATATACTGTATGCTTTGATTACTAACCATGAAAAAAAGAATATTCCCCTTCGTAATTTAAAACAAAAATATAATTCACTGAAAGTAATTTCTCCATTATTTGGAATATATATTGTCAATATCTGAGCCTACACAGATATGTACTCAATCTAACTGTTCAAATGTTTTAAAATAGCTGCTCTAATGTTCTTAAAATACTTCCAGTGGCCATGAAAAATGGACACCGTCTGCACTCTGGGTATCTTGTCCCTCTTTATCCCCTTGAGATTCCAATATTGAAAATGAGGCAGCTCAGACACTTGTTCTTTTAATACTTGGTTTGCTGTCATCACTTTGCTTACATAGTCCGAGACTGGAATTGTTCTGGTGTTTAGCCGGGGTAAAAGTTGTAACACAGTGATGGTTTTTATCGAAAATTGGTTCTGACACATTGATTAAAAAGATCAGCCGGAGAATTATTTCTTCGGGCAAGGCATCTGAAATAAATTTTGCTGCTCTGTCACTCGACCTCCGCTGATGCCCTGAAGTTTCACAGATGGACATCCGTCTATCTGGAAATTGGAGAGGCTTGTCCGATGCACATATTTTTCAAAACGTTTAACGTGGGAACTCCCCATGATGAACACATACATGGTAGGCCTATCTCTTTGTTTACAGTCGTGTGCTATTTATCTACATCTACATCTACCAAATAATCGACCTACTTCATCATATTGAAGATCATGTCGATATTGTTGAAGGTGTGTCTATGATCAGGGGAAGAGAAGAAAATAATTAAATTACAGATGAAAGACGAGTTTTGAAGGAGTCAAGTGACTTTGAGATTACAAGATCTTGCGAAAGAGAGTTCCAGTCTTGGATAGTGCGGGGCAAGAAGGAGTGTTTGCGAGAATCAGTTGTACAGTAATGTATTTGGTATGCAAATGTATGGGAGTGTCTGCTAGGGCGTAACTGTGAGGTCATGTATTGATCTTTTTAATAGCTACTATGCCGTGAGTGATTTTGCATAGTGAAAAGCATAGTAAGCCGTGCGTTTTTTCTTCTAGCCGATAAGCTAGGCCACTCTAGGTGTTCAAGCATGTCACTAACGCTTGAGGTGTTATGGAATCTGTTAGTGACATATCGAGCAGCTCTGCGTTGGACCATTTCTAGCTTATTAATGTCTCCCTTCTGGTATGGGTTCCACACTGTACAGGCATATTCAAGTGTGCGACGTACTAAAGATTTGTATCCTTGTTCTTTAATCTTTTTTGAATTAATTTTAAGGTTTCGTCTAATAAAGCCAAGGGTCTTATTGGCTGTGCAGGTGATGTTGCTGATGTGGGAGTCCCATTTGAAATCGTGTTGGATTGTTACGCCCAGATATTTTGCCTTATCAGTGTGTTCCAAACAGTGACCATGAAGATAATAATTATGTTTGATTGAATGTTTAGTCTTGGTAATCGAAAGAACATTACATTTCTGGGGGTGGAATTCCATTTTCCACCTTTTTTCCCAGTCAGCTAGTTTATCTAGATCATTTTGGAGTGTTTCTGAATCTTTTTTCGATGTAATGGTTATGTATGAGATAGTGTCATCGGCGAACAATCTAACTGAAGATGAGAGGTTTTAAACACGCACCTGACACAGTCAATAGTCGAACTGGATAAATAGTCATCAATGTACAGAACAACGGCAATGCAATGCACAATCGATGTGGAATTGTCAATAAGTAGGGATACATATACCATGTGTAACTACATCGTTACCTTGTGGTTTTATTTCCCTCGAAAGTTGAAGCTAGCGATGTCGCCCACGCTGGCCGCGGTCAAACAAAGGACTTTCGCTGTCGCAGTGTGTGTTAAGTCCGATTCTCCTTCAATTGTCACATATCAGACCGCTTTCCTCACCTTTGAGGATGTCTAACACGTTTGGCAACTGGTGACTGTACAAACGCTTCGCTCAATAATAGTCTTTTGGTCGAAATAAAACTTCATCGCTTCAACTTTCAAAACTTCCACTGAAAATTTTCTCTGTAAACAAACAGTATGCGCATGCGCGGCCAAGTTACACAACTGTGACTTTGCATGTACGAGTTACTTCCCTTTTCCCTTAAGCATAACCTCCTTACCTCCCTTGTACGGTTTGGATAACACAACAATTGATCATAGCTAAATACGTTTATGTTATAACAATCTGATTAAAATACAGATCCTTATTATCACTACGTTAGATAAGAGGATCTGAGAAAATCCCATTATGGGTCATGTCCAAGTGACCTTTGTAAATGGCCAATCAAATTGCTTCTGGCAAAATTTTGACAGTGAATTTCAGGGGACGAAATAGTTTGAAAATCTGTCAGAATTATTTTCGTGTACGTCGTCATCTCGCCCAAAGCGCACAATAAAGCTAATCGTATTTATATGTCGGGGCGAAATGGCGTTGTCAATTAACAGAGCAATGTGCAGAAAATGCATTTGATCACGTGGTATAAAGGTCATCCGAACCCTTAATCGGATTTTCTCAGATCCTCTATTGAACGGAGTGGTTATAAGGATCTGTATTTCAATCAGATTGATGTTATAATATCATAAATTACATTTTTTAGAAGTCAAAATTGAGAAAGGTGCATTTCTAAATTTCTAAGTCTTGGGCAAGGCTAACCTTACCAGAGTCAAATGCTTGTTGGGTATACAAGTATATAGCTGCCTGTCTACTGCTGTTTGCCATTAAGGCATCAAGTGATGAAAGTTCTGACCATTTTGAAATCAAATAAAACATGTTAATTGCCAATTTATGAAGAGTAAACACCAATTACAGATAGCAAGGAGTCTTGGATGATAAAAATTAAAAATGTTTACAAAAAATAATAAATAAATGTGCTGCACCACAAGAAAACCAATCTATTTTACCTCAACAGACTCGAACAAATCTGTGCAATCACAGCTACAGTAAATAAGGAGGCATACCACCAAAGACGCTGACCAGCTGCTCAGTGACCATGTAACTATTTTTTGCAAATGCAGGAACTAGGTTTTACAAGATGTGACTAAATTTCTACTTGTTGGGGCAATTTACAGTGTCTCTGTTCTTATGCACAAATGGTAAATATTCATTATCAGTTAGGGAGCCGTGTGAGTGCTAACTCCATCACTAATAACTGAACAAAACCTTTATATTTTTGGACAAGTGGAAAACAATTAACATTTACCTGCGCTGGCCAGTGGCCGAAACCCGGGTAAGGGACAAGCCACACTGACGACATCGACATGATCAGTTGATGATAACTTTGTAGACTATCGGTAAACAAGATTGGCATTTGGCGCTTATATTGTCATCTTACGAACCATTCGGAACTCCTCGGTTTATTCTAATAAGTTTCCGTTATTTCAAATCTAAGAATAGATCTATGACTTACATTTGAGGTTTGTTTCGTCAGAAATGAACGAGGCGTTCCGAATGCTTACAAACATTACGCCACCTAGCGCCTGCGGTCGGTAATTTCTGATGCGATCGGTATTTAGTAGGACCCTCCAAAATGTCAAACAAAAGGCAATTGACAGGGATAAACAAAAAGCCACCTAAGTGGCCACATGAACAGCCTTATGTCAATCTATTCATTGGAAATGCAGATGGGATACCAGAGAGATCTTGCAGACTTTGGAAGAAAGAAAACGCAGTTGACAGCCTTTCTTCATTAAAGTATGTTAAAGCTGGAGGGAATCAGATGGTCTAATTGTAAAAAATGAAGTTTTTTGAAAGAATATGTAAAAGTTTTGTCTTGGTCACCTTTGAATGATTGAGAAAATGAGGCTCAATCAAAGAATGCATCGAAAATGCGCCGGAATCTGCAGAATTTCCTATCGTGAAATCTATCGCGTCTGTAACGCAGTTAAATTTGATTTCAAAATCATAAGCATGCACATTCGTCATATGTTAAATTTCTGTTAAAGGGACCTTTCTTAGAAAATTTGTGCATCAGAAAAAAACATGGGAACAGCTTTCGCCCCCGTAGATAAGTGAAAGAAAGGAATAATATTGTGGTTTCAAAGTTGATTTCTTTCTTTTGGAGCGAAAAGAAGAGGTACAACATGCAATTACCTACGCTCTTACTGAACCCACGTTTTTCAGATTCGTAAATTTTCTAGAGAGTCACCCTTTAAAAGTTGAACTTCAGTACGACGTCATCATGTATGTCGTGACGTAATTTTAAGATATTTGACTGCCCTACTGCTTTTGACCTACTTTTGACATCGCTTCATGAATAGACCTTTTCACAGTAACCGCGGTCCTGCTTTTCGCGCCTGCGCACAAACGCTTCCGGAAGGCATTCCAATGTTGTTTACATTAGTTACAAAAAGATGGTGAATCACTGTGTAGTTTACCGATGCTCTAATCGCCAAAACCAGGAGGCCAAAGAAAGAGGTGTAAGTTTTTTCCGTTTTCCGAAGGACTCGAGGAAAAGAAAGGCATGGGTAACTGCAGTAAATAGAGCAAATTGGTTGCCAAATGAGGAAAGTCGGATATGTTCTGAACATTTTCACGGCGGGTGGCACAGTGACGAGCCATCAGACGAAAACTACCGGCCGACGATATTCTCGTATAAAGAAAAGACTCCGTCCGTGGCAGATCAGACGAGAACAGATAGACAGGCAAAGAGAAGCCTGCTGCAGGTAATATTTGTTATTTAGACATGAGTTCTGTTTAACATAAAACAGATTTAACAAATTGTGCACGTATGCGTATGCATGGTCAACTTAACCGCAGGAGCTTGACGTTCTGTGAATCATATATGGTATAAATATATAAAAAATATCCATATATCTAGAATATAGGGTATTTTTTATATATGTATACCATATATTATTCACAAAACGTCAAGCTTCTGTGACTTAACTGAAGGAGTCAAAGTGTGTTAAATGCTTTATTAAGGATTTCTGAAGTTCCATAGGCTACAGTACTGTATATTATGTTAACATATCATATTCAAATTATGTACATGATATGTACATCTGTTATGTGCAAATATCTTATCTGTAAAAGGAGCGGGTCGGTGTGGTTTGTACAGTTTTAATATGGTTTCTCAGCTGGTATCATGCTTCATTGGCTCAGTCGGTAGAGCCTTGGTTCTTCACACCAAAGACCCGGGTTCGATTCATGGTCGGAGCATTCAGCAGCTGGAATCGTGTGTATTTTTTTCTGTTCTACATATCTGAATTATGTTTTTAAAACAATCTAAACATGAAAGCTGGGATTAATTTGTATGTTTTTATTATGAGCAATTTGTTCTATTTTAAAAGAAAGTATTTTTATTGTAGGAAATTAATGAGACAGAGTTTAAGAAAAGACGTGAGGAGGAAAGCAATTATAACTTCAGCATGTTTTCCCACCACTACTGTAAGACACATCAGACGGTACAGCCAACTGAACCAAAGACTTTTGTTGATAAAGGTTTGTACTTATCTCACTTTTAAATTTGTGTGTTAACTTATAATCTAACCCACTAGGCATATATTAAAAATAGCTATACATTTATTGTGTTTAAAAATGCAGACAAACATTGTAGTGTCTCGATTGTAAACAAGAAATGTATGAACTCTGTTTTTAGCACTATATCAATAAAAGTTCAATTGTCTATTTTAAGTGAACGCTATTGCAATCTTTATTCCTTCATTTTTAGGAGTTCAGTGTGATCCTGATCCACTGTTTGAGGAAAACAGGAAACTGAAGAAAGAGCTGAAAAAGACCAAAGAACAAGTCCAGGAGTCCAAATGGGGGGTTCACAAGATCCAAGATATTGATGAGAAGACACGTTTTTATACTGGGCTACCTACATTTACTGTCTTCTTGTGGCTGTTCAAGTATGTTGTCTTTATATGTAATATATATTATTACCATAATTGTGTTATACTGTATGTGCATATAAACTACATCCAAGAATGCTAGGGTGGATATATTATGAACTAATACTGAACCTTACTTTTGAGATGTACATTTCTTAGGTCAGTATCTATCAATGCATTTGTAGTTTCAGTAAAATTATTATGAAAAATAACCAAGGTTCATTCTTGTGTACTAATATGTTCCACATGTTATCTTTGATTCAGTGAACTTGGTCAGCATGGTTATTTGAATAACATTAATAATGATTCTCTTGTAGTTTCCTTAAACCAAAGGCAGAGAAGATGAGGTACTGGGTAGGGCAGAAGACCTCAAGTTTGGCAGACAGACAAAGACCATCTACTGGATCCTTGGAGCTTGTAGACCAACTGTTTGCTGTACTGATGAGGTTGCGGTTAGGTCTTTTAGTTGCTGATTTGTCAGATAGATTTCTCATATCAGAAGGAACTTTTTCAAAGTACTTTTCTACTTGGATTGTCTTTCTGCGGAAAGAACTAGATTTTTTGAATCCTTTTCCTTCACGAGATATCATTGATAGGATTATGCCAACTTCTTTTAGATTGAAATATCCCTCTACATATACCTGTCAACAACAAACTGTTATTACAGTATTGTCACTTGATAAGTGCACTAATTGATATGAATTGGTGTATATTGTAAAGTTATATTTGTAAATCAAAATATTATGAGCTTCAAGTTGTTATTTATTTAATTGAGTGGTTCTGATAAGGTTTTGTGATGTAAAATTTTTGACTTACAATTTTCTTTACAGGCATTTGTAAACAGCATTTTTTCCATCTCCAGAAACATGGGGTCTATTGTGGAACTGACCTCCATTTCAATAGAAGCATCTGGGGCAATGTCTGGTATATTCCACAAATGTGCTAACCCTAAAACAAAATTTTTATTTTTATTTGAGTCACTCTTGTTGTTAGCCTTGGTAAACAAAATTCCCTGGCTGTTTCACAGATGAAATATAGGAATGCTATGCCATTCATTTTAAAGGTTATGATATAACTTCCAAGAGTGGTAATTTTGTGTATAGATATTTCTTGGCAATATGCACATAAGATATTACCAAAAATATTGCTAATTTATTTTATAAATTAAGGTTTTCTACCTGTATTATTTTTTTATTTTGATTTTGTCTAGTCATGCAATTGTAAAATATTGAGGCCATTTAAGATTAATCTTTCGCTTTCCATGCAAAAACATTTCCCAGTGTGTACTGTCAGCACAAAAATACTAATTAAGATTCTTAATCAGTACTTTTTTACTTATCTAGAAACTAACAATATTAATACTGAATTATCAGATTTTGACATCTCGAGAAATGAAGAAGTGCAATTATTAGTTTTAATTGGCCTTAATTGATGTTAATACAATAAGCTATTTCAATGCCTAATATTTATTATCATACGTTACTGTTATTGTTACTGTTGTTTTGTTGATATATACCAGTATTTGGAAATACAGCTTTTAAATCTGTCAAGTGCTTTAGTGTTCTTTCAACATCATTGCCACGGGTTGATGTATGTCTCGGGTCAAATGCTGACATGCAAGGCAGCGCACTGCTGTCATCTGTTTGCACATGATCCATGCTTGCAGGCATCAATGTTGGTTTTCCTGTGAAGTTAAAAAAGGTCATTAAAGGCTATGTTTTAAGAATCCACATAATATCTTCTGGTATATCCTGTGTTAAGCTGTGTACAATTACCACTGTACCAGTATACATGTATAGGGTGCATTTCTTATGGGATTTTATGATCCATTAAAGGCCCACTTCCTTTCTAAAACGACTTTTAATTTTTAAAATGGGAAAGTAAAACGAGATCGATAATTTTGTAGAGTCGCGAAAGTTATTAACTTAGAATTACCGTTAATACTACACATATTATCACCTTTTGAAACATTTAATTAAAATAAATCAAATTTTAATTCTCATAATGTGGTCTCCATCGTCCTCAATACCACATTAGTTGACTATCACTGCGCCTGACGGCAAAACAGCAAATTGACTCACCACTGATTTCATATATTACACCAGAAATATTGCATATGTTTGGTGTTGTAACCTCATCTTAGGCCATCGGCATGTATTTTCTTATGTTATTTATGTTTTTTTTAAGAAACTTTTTTATTTTGTTCCGGAAAGGTAGTGGGCCTTTAACTGTTCTCCAGTGAAATTTACACAAATTTAAAATCATTTTACCAAATTAAAATTGCCATGATATAGAACTTAATTTAACAACACTGTAAATGTTTATGTAAAAAAACTATTAAATGTTACACATGCAATTATTATAAGCATGTGATATAAAAGATATAAACTATAGTAGTACAATATTTAATATTTCAAAATGATCAAACTTGAGTTTTTAACAGATTGTTTTTTTTAATTAGTCATACCTGTTTTCAGTTCACTCATTGGCTTTGGTTTAACAGAATGGCGAGGGATATTCCATTCGCACAGCCTGGAAGTTGAACTGCATGTATCAGTTGTTGCACTTGTTGCTACTCCCCATATGACTGCATGTCTGTGCTAAACTGGAATCATATCAAACACTTTTAAATAACTTAACTAAATTAAAATAAAAACAAATAACATACTCCTAGTAGAAACTAAATCAACATTTCTGCAGTTTTACATGTCTTCTTTGATAAGTTTTATAGCAAATATTTCAAGTTTCTTTTGCTTTTCAACAGAATGCATTATTTAATTTGAATTTCATCATAAAGCAAATCAATATTTACAAAATATTAACATAACCTCATGTCAGCTTTTAAAACCAATAATTTCGGAATCCCCATTTTTGTCCTTAGATCAATGCTTACCCAACAGGACACTGACAGTATCCATAATCTATGGAAGCAGAGCTAGCTCCTGTGCTGGACAGACACACATATACATCATAGACATGCTTCTTCATAGATGCTTGACAGGTTCCTTTGATGTATATGACTTTATCGGTCACCTATAAGAAAGAATAAAGACTATTTAGTATACACGGACCAAACAAAGGCATTAGTGGATTTGCATATAAAATACCATATAGAGTTTAAAACATACTAGAGAGCAAGCCATGCATATACAAATGTATATTCATGACACTATAATCATAGTTAAGTTTAAACACATAACCAGGAAGCTCATACCATAAAAAAGAACAATATATCGCCTTTGGCAGACTATGAAATGGGAATACGAAAAATAATTATGCCTACAGTACTGTACCTTTGCTGTGCCTATAACATTCACATCTCCTGCGCTGAAGTGCTTCACAGCTCTATCCAGACCCTTAAAATTGCTCACACATTCGCCACTGTCCCTCCTACGGGCCACCATAAAGTCATATATGTCACTAAAAGTAACCAGAGGGTATTGCGCATCTTTGACATATGTGACCTGGTTGAATGGGGGTAAACTTTCCTCACGGGACACAGGTGTCTGTATCGATATATCATCAGTTGATCTGTTGACTACTGGCGTTAACACAGAAACAGGAGCTTTACATGATATCAGGTCGTTGATCAGATCAGCTTTTTTCTTCTTTAGGACGTCAACTCCATATTCTGCAGCTAACGACCTCAATACGGCGACGCTCAGTTTGTTCAAATGTTCGCGGCTCGCCATATTGTTTATAAGTTGTCAAGAAATGCGGAAGTATGAGTTGCCTTCCGGAAGCGTTTGTGCGCATGTGCGGAAATAACCGTGAAAAGGTCTATTTGGTATCTTGTTGTGAAAAAATGGGTCGGTGCTTCAATATTTCGTCTAATATCATTTAATCAGTTCATATAAAGCTTAAAAAGTGTACATTTCGTTTGTTTTCGACAAATTTTGGGTCCAAATCTAGGATTGAGGTCCTTTAAGGACGGGGAAAAACGCCCGCCTGAATTGAACGAAATTGGAATGCTCATAATTTGCACAATTATTAACCTGGGATCGGTACACTGGGGGTTGTTTGGGCAGACAGCCAGACAGTAAATGTGGTTTTGGGGGTAATAGGGGGGGGCACACGCGAAATTTCGAAGTGATAGGTTAACAATTGCGTAAAATATCAGCATTTTAATTTCAGTGAAATATGGGTGGGGGGGTAGGATATGATTAGTTACGTCTGTCAAAAGTTCACACAAAATGGTAGTAAATTGACAAAGATCCTTCTACGTTTATGTTATCGTGTTTTGATATCAGTTATGACTCCTTTTAAGGTGGCTTATCACCTAGCATTTATGACTTTATAGAATAATTTTTATTTTTCAGGTTGAATATCAAGAACACCAAGCACATGGGCAAGCTTTTTCTTCATGGGAGGAACATTTGGATGACCAAAGGCTTGAAAGAAGCCTAACTTTTCATAATAGGAGAGAGGGAGCTTGAACTCTCAAGTCAAAACCTTCCGAGGAATGAAGATTAGTTCTTATGTACTATGGAATTCCAGGCATAGGAAAATCAACACTATCACTCACATTGGAATATTACTTCAGCATGATTCATGAAACAACTTGGTACGCTCGATTACATCATAACCCATCCGTGGACTATCATTCAATAGTACATTCGTTTATGCTTACCACAACAGCTACCATGGCACCTGCACCCCTATGCAGTAAAGTGTACACCATAGACCAGGTCAGCCCTGGAATCATATCTCCTCACGAATTACTTAACGTTTGTCGCGGTCGTGAGTACCCATTGATAATGCTCACATCTGGACATCATATGCCAACTGACACCTGGACAATATTGGACAAAGTAATTAAAATAACAGGAATTCACATGACAATTTGCAACGAAGAAGGATACACTCTGACAGGATGTGCCATTGAACATTTGACAGAAATGATGAAACATTCATCAGTTTGCGGACAAGTACTCATGATGGCTTGGGTGTTTAAGTCAAAGAGGAACCTTGCGAGTGTGACACAACATATCATGGTGGACTACAACAAAATCAATATGGACTTACCAAAAGTACTGTTTTCAAGAATTTTTTGAACTCCAAAATGTGCAACTCATTTGAAGATGCGAAGGCGAGCAGCATGTTCACCATGACTGTCGCGGACTTCGAGAAGAATCAAGCCCACATGAAAACTTCCATAGATACTTGTGACAGTGACATCAATGGATTCATCCACCAATTAGTCCCCATATTCCCCGGTGAAGACCCCCAAAAAGTGCAGCCGGCTTTCAAGAATTTTGACATGCAAGAAGTGTTATTTTACATCGGCCAAGACAAACATTTCTATGATTTTTGTTCTTACATGCCACGTAGCAAGAAAGAAATCTATAATGGTGTTTTGAACCTGTTTCAAAATGCGCAAAAATCTGAAGGAAGTTTAAAAGGCCAATGCTTTGAATTATTGATACGCCTTTCTTGTGAAATAGAAAACTGTGGACTGTTACCCGGCCCCTATCATTTGGACAAATACACAGATGCAAGGATTCTTGAGGCCTTTGATTCTGAGGATCTTATCAGGCAGATGGTGTGTGATAAAGAAACTTGTGAAATAAATTGTCATGAGGTCCGTTTTTGGTTTGCACTTGATGTCAACAGAAAACCAGGATATCCTGGATTTGACTTCGTAAGCACAAGAGGAGAATGGTTTTATTCCCTTTCCGCATGTGTTCTGATCGTATATTATGGACACGTGCGCGCACACGCACATGCAGGGAATGTTTTTGTCGTATTCTTGTAGGCCTGTGGGTGTCAGTGTCGATGATATCGAATAGTCACGTGCACCTCTACAGCTAAATTTATTAGTAACACATGCGAAATGGGACTAAAAACCAGATTAACAACCTTATATGGTAATATAATATGGGATGTACACTAGTGTTTGAATTAGTGTTTATGCAAAATGTACATGTTTGAGTGCGTTGTACAATGAATAAATATCTATTAATTCATTTAAAAGTCCACATTCACATGTATTTATATAAACTTATACAAAATAATGAACATAATATCACAGGGGGCCAACTCAATGAAAATGGATATTGTCATACATTGTATGTATTTGGTGGATGGGCTGATGAGTATATATGACAGTCATGTGATTTTTTTTTCCAAAAATACCAGATTTGAAAAATTGTTAAAAAATCTGGATATTTACTATAAAACAGAGAAAGGGACGACAGTCGCCATATTGGATTTTTACCCCCA
The DNA here is from genome assembly GCA_004382745.1 of Argopecten irradians irradians. Lineage (NCBI taxonomy): Eukaryota > Metazoa > Mollusca > Bivalvia > Pectinida > Pectinidae > Argopecten > Argopecten irradians. Next base: position 1,005,467 of record SAYR01022427.1, on the reverse strand, counting down.
CCTCGATTAAAGTTAATTTTTTCATAATAGTATACCTTTTTTTCTAGAGTCATAGTCACGCATCAGTCCTCCGATAATCCATAATCACACACATACCATGCAAAAGCATATAAACGATGTCTATATAGTCAAACGCAATATTTTAATCCAAAATTACCGGCGCTTTCTGTGATATTTTTAACAAGGTGTGCAGAATATAAAAAAAATGGATTTAGAATGTCAACAACGGAAGAGTTTGAAGCGTTTTGCTTAATGATTTATTTTCTAATATCTTTTTTGTTAAAATATTTAGCTTCAAATTATCAACATGTATCTCAGAATATGAACAGTCATACATACTATCTAATCCTCAAATATAGCCAAGATAAGTCTCCATATCTTAAGGTTTATGTAATTATCACTCGTGTTTTACTTCTCCACAATTACATCTCTTATTTACTATGATGATTTTTGATAATGGTTGATAAATTACATTGCTCAGATAGGGTAGGAACAGTGATTGACTTTTTATCAGACTGGTTCTCTGGTGTATTTCTGTCCTTTTTCAAACATATCAATTTCTAATTATTCAAATATCAAATTTTATCTATTTGTGGTGATATTCACCCGAATCCCTGTCCACAATACAATACTCAGTTAGAAAACTTATCTTTATGCCACATCGACATTTGCTCTTTACGTAATAAACTTGACACTCTGGAAGCAGAATTCTCAGATTATGATATACTCTGTATATCTGAAACACATTTACATGATTCTATACCTGATTGCAATATTTCCTTGGAAAATTTTGACAATATGTTTAGGAAAGATCGCGATAATAATGGGGGTGGTGTGCTTATTTATGCTAAAAATAACATTAATATTAAACGCAGACCGGACCTTGAGTCGAACAATCTTGAACTCATTTGGACTGAAATATCTACTAATAACAAGTCTATTTTAATTGGATGTATCTATAGGCCCCCTAACTCATTAGTGAATTATTGGGATATTCTTGACGATAATCTCAACAATGTAGTTGATTTACAAAGAGACGTTATACTAATGGGCGATATAAATCAAGATATGATTAATCTCAATCCAAATTCTCACTTTCATAGAATTCTATTAAAATATGGATTAGAAAATACCGTCTCGGAACCCACTAGAATTACTTCTTTGTCTTCAAAATTAATAGATGTTATCATAACTAATAATACTAATCTTGTTTCTAATACCTTAGTGCATAGTCCGTCCTGTAGTGATCACTGTCCAATA